>VZUI01044467.1:0-148412 GCA_013401135.1 Cettia cetti | reverse complement strand
CCTGGTCACGAGATGTTACATTTTTATAAGTTTTGGTCCATTTGCATATTGGGGTTTAATTGTCCAATTACAGCTTCAGGTTGTGTGGTCCCATCTTTCTTGTTCCTCCCTCTGGTCCACTGTTGTTGATGCTTTTGGGTCCACGGCTGTCCTTGGTCCTCAGCAAGAAAAGGATTTGTTTTGTCTACCTACCCTGTGAAGAGAGCTCACTAGCACTTAATATGAGGCTCAAAACTACATCCTTATGCAGCACAGAATCTAAAATATGAAAGCTAAAACTTAAGGCATCACTGTGGGAACTGAAAAAGCAGAGGGTTTTAGAGTGTTGTAATAAGCTATGCAACACAATGTAGTTATTAATTGGCAAAGATATGGAAAAAAGTTTCTTTTTCTTTTTTGTACCAAGAGGGGGAATTGTGGGAGCTGAAAAAGCAGAGGACTTTCACAGCATTGCAATAAGCTTACATAGAGAGAGGTTTGAAACAGAGTTGAATTTTAGGTCTTGAAATATTTGGAGCATAGGAAGTTTCTGAGCTGGAAAAAATGTAGAACAAGCAACTATTTTATGCTGTAAGATGTAGGTGTAGTGTTTATTGATTGGCTTAGGTAGATGCTTGGTAGATCCCTATAGGCTAAAAAGCTTTCAAAAGGCCTTGTAACAAAGAGAACTTTGCCTTCTGTTGTTATGGGGTGAGTTTTCCATCCTTATGTCTCTACCTTCACTGAGACTGATAATGGAATAAAAAACTCGTGGAACACCTCTCAGTTGCCCTGTCCCATTACTGGTGAATAATTGATCCAACAGAAAATGCCAAGCCCTACAGCAAAGCC
Organism: Cettia cetti; assembly: GCA_013401135.1. Taxonomy (NCBI): domain Eukaryota; kingdom Metazoa; phylum Chordata; class Aves; order Passeriformes; family Sylviidae; genus Cettia; species Cettia cetti. The sequence continues at coordinate 147,581 of VZUI01044467.1, read as the reverse complement.
AAGCCCAGGCATGGATCCCCTGCAGAGCTGTGGGTCACCGAGCTGCTGTGTTTGAAATGCTGGTGTGAAAGCCTGGGCACAGTGGGCTCTCCTGCCTTCATTGCTCCTCACTCTGATTGAACACATCCCATGCAAATCAAGCTCACTCCGTGGCAAAGGCTGATTCATTATTTTTAAAGTGCATGGATAATAGCGTCTGTTGTTCCAGCAGATTTATGCAGCTGTAAAGTGCACAGTGCTCCTAAATTCTTTGTTTCCTTGTCACTTTAAAACAAGATTTACTTGGCCAGCATAATTAAATCTTTTATCATATATTTTTCTATAAGAAGAGCTTAATTCACTGGTATTGATCTGAAAAGCTTTTGTGGCTGATGTTTCATTCTGGAAAGAAAGGGAACATTAGGAGAAACAGGTTGTTGCGCTGGAGAAATTTCCAAAGGGGAAGAGAGAACAATTAAAGCTGGTAACATAGAGCAAAAGTAAAGTAGGTGTTGAGTTAAGCCTCTTCTGGTGTCACAAAATCATGTGGGCACATGGTTCTCATCCCCTCCTCCTGCCACAGTGATGGAAGACACCAAAGGAAGTGGCTGAGGAGCTCCCAGTGGGGAAACCACTGAGAGCCTCATCAGGAGTTGCCCATGGAACACAAACCTCCAGGCAAGAGGGCTCCCACATAAGTTAAGATTTACCTGTCAGTGTCAGGTGTAAAAAATAGAAAAACCTTTTATTTGCAATTTCTGTTATTTCTGTTTGCATTTTATAACAGTCCAAACCTAGACCATGGGTGTTAACAAGAAAAAAAACCTCTAAAAAATACCAGAAAAAAACCCCTACCTAATACTGAGATTGGGATCCAAGGCATTTCACAACTTCAAGCAGTTGCTCTCAATACTGAGTTGGGTTTAAAATGCATAAATTGACTCACTTCTTTCAGGACATAAGAAGGGTGGATACTAAACTTGGAGATCCTTACTGTAATTGCAAATATTCTCAGTCACTCCATATTATGCTGGGGTTGAGGTTATTTTACTGTGTTCTGGCTGCTGTCAGAGCACTCCCCTGCAGCTGCCACGTGTCTGAGAGCTGCCACATGTTGTTTGCCTTATGTTGTTTTGTAAGGAGGAATTTAGGACTGTTAGAACATTTGAGTTATTTTTAATGTACACAAAAGTGTTACACATATACATAAAATATGCATAAAATATGCATAAAATATACATAAAATATACATAAAATATACATAAAAGTTAGTGCTGGAAGCCTGCAAACGTAACTGGCAGTGGGATCATGGTAACAGAAATCCTGATGGAGGAGCAGGGTGGTTGGGTGGGTGTGAACCATCCATGCTCTCCATCTGACAGTGGGGAACCTCTGGTTGGGTCAATCCAAACCTGGAATTGGATTCCTGGGAGTTGTCCCAGAAAACTAAAAGCCAAGAAAATACAGGAAGCAAACAGGAGGTCATGGTGAAGGCAAATAATGTGCTCACCCAGATTTGTTTCAGACTTTCCCATCCTAAAACATTTTCCTACCCAGTTTTTGCAGCAGCTGAGCTGTCTGGAGGAAACTTCTTTAAACACAGCATCAGAAATAACATCTTCCACTAATTCTCTCTCTTTTTCTTTTTCTCTCTCTCGCCACCTCTGACTCCAGATAACGTTGAATTCTGCAAAAATCAAACTACCTAACTTGCCTCAAGGATCTTCCTCTTCTGCAGGGTCCAGGCAAAAAATCTACGAGCTCTGTGTGTGTCCCAATGGGAGGTTGTTCCTGTCTCAGGCAGGCAGCAGCTCCACCTGCCAGATAAACACGAGCGTCTGCCTTTGAGAGACAATTTGCAGTGGGGCATGGCAGGCAGCACAAAAGCCAGTTCTGGTCTCACAGATCCAGCTGCCAACTATTTTTACTAGAACACAGAAAGCCTATCAAAGACTTCTTTTGTGTGTGCGCGCGCGTGTGTGTGAATATATATATATAAAAATATATATATAAGATATATATATATATCCTCTGTGTAAAATGATGTTTCAGTACAAGGAATCCCAGGGTGACCCTGTTACATTTGTGTAGCATTTCTCTTTCCCATGCCAAAATTTACTGGTACAATCTGCTGAATTGGATCTGATGCTCCCCTGGACCCCTCTGTATTAATACAGTGCAATGATCACCCCTCGTTTTTGACCATGTTCTCAGAGCAATGGGATTGCTGGCTGGGCAAGACCCTGGAACCAATGCAGACCCACCACCATCCAAAGGGAAGAGAAGCATCTCTGATCATTTTCGTGCCATTAAATCAGTGGCATGAAAACTAAATAATTTAAAAAACAACAAAGCAGCCAGATGTGCTTTGCTGAGCACCTACAGTGATCCAAGGTACCTGAGGTTAAATTAAATCTTTAATTACCACCCGAAGCATGGCTCCCTGTTGGGGGAGATGGATGCACTTGGCCAGTAGGAATGTCCAGACCTTCTTGCTGAAATAATAAATGTGATTTTCTGAAGGGGTTCAACACTTTTCTGTGCATGGCCAAGGATGCCTTGTGTTATTCAGGTGTGACGCACCAGGTCCAACATTAACCTAAAATCATCTCTGTGCTGGCAAAACTGGTGTTGTACTTTGCTATTGGAAGGAACAAAGTTGTGAAAGTTGGACTAAGTAGAAAAATTTTGAACCTCTTGTTGACAGGTGTCCTGGATCACCCTACAAACTCCCCATTAACACCTTCCATTTTGAACATATTTGGTGTGAAGGTGTGTAGATTTAAGATTTGGACATTGCCTAAATACCTGTAGAAACAGAGAAAATCAACTAGAAACTGAGAAAATCGTAAAGCTAAGTGTATAATGTAGATGCTACACCAGAATTTTTGTCATCTTTCTTTTCAAGATAGACACTCCGAGGTCACTTAGATTTGGTGGAAACAGCAAATATCAGAGATGCTCACAATGAAAAACTTTTTTTTAAGGATTTATAAAGATTGTGACAAAGCCAAATTACTGAAAGGAAGGGCTTTGGATGCTAGTTCCTCTAGAATTTGAGTCCCCAAAACTCTGTGGTTGAATTTTATCATAGTTGCATTTTTTTCATATTTTAAAGTCTAGGAGTCACGGGCAGGATAAAATACAAAAATCGGATCTGGTAACATTGCTTCTGCTTTTGAAGTTTTGGAAAATAATGATAAGAGCCCAGATCATTGAATTCTGACCCATAGTTTCACCCACATGCATGTAAAAATCCTGAGGAAAAAACCCAAATATACCAATTATGGCAAAAGTTTCCAAGTCACAATAAATCTCACGAGGACAGCAAGGTTTCTACACCACTGAGATGCTCTTGAAATATTACCTCATGTGCAAATTAGACAGATCTGTGCCCATCCCTAGTGATACCAAACCAAAGCTGGTATTTTTTGAGTGATCTTCAAGATAAAACATAGCTGACAGAAAGCTTTAGAAATAATTTAGCCCCTTCCTTTTTTTTTTTTTTTACAGCTTTTCACGTGTTTTCTTGTGGTCTCGAGAGTACCAGGGTTTGATATTTTTAAAATTTATTTTAATTAATAATTCTGGCTTAATCCAAAACTGATTGGACTCAAAGAGAAGATTTCAATTGAGTTTAGATTAGAAGTGTTGCTGCCTAGCAAAGCAGCACTCCCAAAAAAAAATCATTCCTGAAAGAGGATTGAATGATTTACTTTTATTTCAATAATGCTTTCCGATGAATTAACGAATTCAAACTATTCGTTAATGAATGATTCCTGTAATTATTATGTCTTGAGCCAACGTTTGAATGCAAAGGGTCACCCAGGGTAACAATTGTATTGGGACACAGGACTATACCATCTCTGTTCAAAGAGGGGAATTGTGCCTATGCCTTAAGTCAATGCACTCAGCAAGGAGAAGCACATCATATTTATCTTGTTATTAAATCTAGTTTATTTGGGGGGAGGGGCAGGAGGGTGTCTTGGGAACTGGTTGTGCAACTTAAAACAGATATTGATGAAATACATTAAGACTGTAGGGGCACCTAGAATGATACAGACTTTTTTTTTTTTTTTTTACCATGTTAAATATAGCAAAATACTGTGTATGTTACCTCTGGGACCATGACTGAAGTCCCATTCACAGTCCTGCATTTACTGTAGAATTTTTTTCCCTGTTTCATTGAATGCTGATCACAAACCTCGTAGCAAGCATGGCCCAGTCCATAACCAAATCCTGTGTGAGCAGTTTGCAGACATGTGCTGCAGGAAGGGTTCCCTGTAAATGAATAATCAGATTAACTTTGCAGCCCTGGGAGTATTCAGGTGGGTGAGGAAGGCAGGGCTGAACACGGGGATGCTGCATCCTGATTTCTGTGCCCCACCCTGGACACACCAGTGGCTCAATCCTCATCCGTCTGGCTGCTCCCAATTTCCAGCCCAACAAATTGATTTTGAGTGGCTGCTTTTCTCAGCTGGGCTCTTGGATGAGGTTATCACCTTCTCATATCACAACAGCCATGAAACTGCTAAGGACATTCATATCTTGGTGTGAATTTCTGCTGGGCAGCTGTTAGGAAATGACCTTTACATCTGTGCCATCACTGCAGATGTTTCTCTGAGGTGAACAAAGGGTACCTTAATTATGTCTACTGAAAGAAATTCTTCTTGTTTTGATACATTTTACAACCATGTTTCCATCTTAAAAAACAAAAAATTATGTGCTGTGTTGAAACTGCTGTGAGGAATTGTTGTTAGGAAGAATGAACCCCTGTAGGGACTTGTAGATCATTTAAACACCACTTGAGTTTTAAGGCAGTGGTTTGGATGATGCTGCCTATGCTGGCCAGCAAGTGGCAAACATAAATACAGGCTGGACAGAGAATGGGCCAGGAATATTCCTGAGGAGAAGGACTTGGGTTGTTGGTTGAGGAGAAGCTCAACATGACCTGAAGTGCACTCACAGCCCAGAAAGCCAATCCTGTCCTGGGCTGCATCAAAAGCAGTCAAGGGAGAGGATTCTGAGCTCTTGTGGCACCCCACCTGCAGTGCTGTGTCTGGGGGTCCCAGCATCAGAAGGGTGGGGACACATTGGGGTGAGTCCAGCGGAGACCACAAAGATGCTCTGAGGGCTGGAGCCCCTCTGGGAGAGCTGGGGGTGTTCCCCTGGAGAAGAGAAAGCTCCAGGGAGACCTCAGAGCCCCTTCCAGTACCTAAAGGGGCTCCAGGAGAGCGGCTTCAAACTGACAGCAGGCAGGGTTAGGTTAATTGTTAGGAAGAAACTCTTTGCTGTGAGGGTGGTGAGGCCCTGGCACAGGTTGCCAGAGAAGCTGTGGATGTCCCATCCCTGGAACAGGGCTTGGAGTACCCTGGTCTAGGGAAGGTGTCCCTGCCCACGGCAGGGGGCTGGAACTGGATGATCTTTAAGGTCCCTTCCATCCCAAACCATTCTAGAACTCTGTGAAAGCAGAGCAAACAGGACTGTGTCTCAGATCCCAGGGGAAAAGCAGGCATTTTGTTTAAAACAAACACATCCAGCCATCTCACACTGCACAGTTTGTTGGGGAGTGGCTGACTCTCCTGTTGGACAAGGCAAGTGCAGCAGAGTCCCTTCTCCCCCTGCCTTGCCCAGAAATCCCTCACATCTGTACCTGTGTGGGCAGCTTATCCCTGAATCCTCTTAAACCAGAGCTTCCCTGATAGGAATTCCACCCATATGTTCTACCCATCATTGCTAAAATGCCAAAAACAAACAGGGGTTTGTTTGTTTATCTCATTGTGAATCGGGCCTGAGGTTTAGTTCAGTTGAGCATTTGCTCTTTGGGAGATGGGGTTGATCTCAAAATGGAGTTTAGTTTGTTTCAGCTGACATCAGTGGAAGAGATGGTGATGACTTCATGGGCTGAGCTGGGAGCTGGACAGGTGACAGCTGGGGGCACTGAGGACAGTGGGAGCACTGCCAGCCCTTGGGGTGGCTGTGGGGCTGAACCAGAACCTTCACTGCAGCTGTGAGCCCTGAAACCCCACCCAAATGCTTCCTAAGGTTAGACACGACTGCCAGCAGCGTCAGTGTACCTGGGGCAGCCATGCAGGATGCATAAATGCATTTATGTGTGGTGGCTCCTTATAGGACTGCAGGACTGTGTCCAATTTGCTGTAAATGTGACATTTTAGGAAAGGGGCAGGAGAGTGACAGCCAGTGCTCACCTGTCACTGGAACTTTATCCATATGTAGTGTGTGAGCCTTCTGTCATAGCTGAGGTAGGATGGTTCTTCTGAAGCAAAAAGATTTTGCCATCAGCAAAAGCAGAGGTCCTGATAATGGCTGTACATCTGTACCCATTCTCCAAGTTTCTTTGTGGGGGTGTTTTTGGCTGTTGGTTTGTTTGGGATTTTTATTCATTTTGAACTATAATTGCCCCATAGTCAGTGAAATGGGCAGCTAAAGAGTACAACGAAATATTAACACTAAAGGAAGTGATCAGAAGGGGAAGTCAGTAACAACTACAATATATATAAAGGCTCTCCTTAGTATTCATTTTTAGAAAACTGAGTATGTGCAGGAGTGATTTGTATTTGGTTACCTCAGTCATGTGCTGTCAAACAGCTGTTTTAGAAGGGTTGTGGTTTTGTTTCTCTTCTTATGATAAATATCACACTGCACAAACAAGAAGTTTGAAGGCATAAGCCTAAAACTGCAATCTGCAATATGTGGTATAGCAAAATGATGGCTAAATAAAAACCCCTCCCTAGAAATTGCTCCAAGGTTAAAGGGAAATTCCTGTGGAACTTGTGAAGGCTAGCTCACATCACAACCTAGTGAAAATTTATTTTGTTGTCATTAGATGCTCACACATGCACACAAATACACACACACTCATATGCACTTGTTTACAACAAAAAACAATTTTCTTTATATTTGTTCTTATGGCTTTAAGTTTCACATTGCAAAAAAGAGTGAGACAAAGACCAAAGACTTTAAGAAATTCATCCCTCTCTGGTTGCCCTCACGCCTGAAATACATTAACTTTAATGGTGCTTTTTCTGAACTGGGCAGGAAAAATGCAGGTGTATCATAAAGCTGCATTTGAGAGGATAAAGTGGCAGGAAAGCTCTAACTTGGTTAATGGGAAGAAGAGGAAATAATGTGAAAAATCTTGAAATGTGTGCAGAAGGCAAGGTTAGCTGAAATTTGAAAGGTGGAGAAATAGCCCAGAAAGCTTAAAGACATCATCTTGGGCTGAGAGTATAAATAAACTGAGTAAATGGTGCCAGCTGTTCACTTGAGCATTAGCAGGGCAGGAGCTCCAGTGGCTGCTCAGTGGAGAAGAGAAACTGCTGCAATGATTTCATTTTAAAAGTACCTACAGTAAAAACATTAAAAACAAACAAACTAACAAACAAAAGTTAAAGGATGTGCTCTTTTTTATGGCTGACATTTTAAATTTTGAAATGTCATCATCCAGAATTCACCTCAGCAAGCGCAGGGCGTGTTCCTGCCAAGCTTTGCCAAGCACTGCTTTGGTGCTTTTTGAATGTGAAAATACCAGCCTTTTTACTGCCCTGGCTGTCCAGGAACATGATCCTGGCAACTGTTCCCTTTTCCCTATTTTAACCTTTTTTTCCCTCTGCTCTGAAATTGCTGTGTAATGTTTTGGTAGCTGGTATCCTGCTCTCAAATCCAGCAGCTCCCAAGTCCACATCGTGTCACATCTCAGTCTCACAGACCCCCCAAAACCCAAATCCTGCTTGGAGCAGTGGCATGGCCATAAAATTGAGGACTTTCAGGTAAATTCTGCCTGGCAGTTGCTGTGTATTCACAGCTGGTGTAGCCAAGTTGATGGCTGTGAGTGCAGCAGGGTTAAACACTGACGTGGTGCTGAGGTTACTCAAGCAAGAGTGGAGTGAATTAAACAAGGCAGGTAGGAGGGAAGGGGAAGAAATGGGGAGAGACATCACCCTAATCACAGTAATGCAGTCAATGCCTTTGTCCCTTTGCACTATTATACTTTAAATTAATAACACCCATTTTACTAAATATGGTGGCAATTATACTTGATCTTTTCATGGAGCTCAGTGGAATTACTGTCACTGAAACCACTGAACAGCTCGGGCTGTTCAAGATTGCTGGGGTGTTGTTTCCATCCACAATAACCACAGTGGCTTGGGGCTTGGATGGAAATTATAGTGAATAGCTTGTATTTAGAAAGCTTTTAAGTCTTCTGTTGTTGAGAGGCCCCTGGTTATGCACATCCAGCCCTGAGGCTTTATCATTTCAGCCTCTCTTGTCCTGCCACTTGAATTGTATTGTGCCCTTGTGAAAAGCGACACATGGCATAAAGAACACAGGAAAAGATGGATATTTAAAGCTGCAGGATTTTTATCTGAAATGAAGAAGGAAATACAATCAGAGTGCCCCAGTGAGACTTCCCATCCAAATCACTTTTAAACTAGAGTTGCAAGTCTCTTAAAAATTAATTTGCTACAAGTGTCATTCCTGCAGCAAAGTTAGCACTGGTGTCTCTCCCAGGAAATGTCTCACCTTATTGCAGCTGGAAGCCCTGTGGTGGCTGGGATTTTGTGCCACCAGTGAGGAGTGATGGTTTGCCTGTTCAGAGGTTTCCTTTGAGGCAGCTGATCTCCGTGGATTGAGCTTTTGTTAGCTTTTAACAGGGATTAAAGAATAGGAGGGAAAAGTCCACTGTGAAATGATGCGTAGTTGTATGTTGGTTTAAAGTTGGTTGAAACCTTCCACCAGGAAGAGAAAATATCAGGAGAAATTTCTGTGAAAATGTTACATTTACATTGTGCCACCAAATGCTTCAGATAAAAACATGCAGCTTTAGCTAAACAGTCTTTTCTTCTGAGATGAAAAAGGACTCTTTGGAGCCTCTCATCGGGTCCTACCCAAATGGGAATTTTTTCCATTTCTAACGTATTTGTCGTCATAGGAACAACCCCATTGCAAAGCACAAGTCACGTGCATCTTTGCAAGTAACAGGGATTTTAAATTGCATTGTACTTTTACATTTTTGCCCCTCTGAAAGGCTAAACCACTGATAGGAGATAGAGACCTCCAAAACTTTTACTGCTAAATGCATTATCTCTTTCTAAAGCAATGTTTGTTCTTTGGTCTTTTTAAAATTTCCTCATAATAGAGCCCTTGAAACATCTTGAGGCAGGCTCACACTAGAGAGCAGGAGAGTAATTATTTGTGGGTGGTGCTATTTTTGCTGAAGCTTGGATTGTAGCTGACAAAAATGTTGCCGTTAGAGCTTCTCCCACACTCCCTTAGCTGCAAACCCCAGCAGCCCCCCACACCAGGCTGGATCTCTCCAGGGTGGCTGCCTCAGAGCAGGGAGTGATGATTTTTTCTTCACCTGGGTCCTCTGGCCCTGTGCACTCAGTGTCAGTGCTGTCACAGATAATGAGACACTTTGGCAATTTTAGGGATTCTGCAGATGGTACAGGGTGATGTGTGCCTGCAGCCTGAGTGGGATAAATGATGCTGGTCGTTCTTGGGTGCTGTTCTCACAAGCCTTTGAGAGCAGTGACTCCTGAGGGCAGGCACTGCTGGAGGAATTCACTTTCTGGTCCCTTTTTGTGGGTTATCAGAGCGAGCATGGAAGTGAAGGTGAGCAAACCCTGCAACCACTGTCCACTGTGTTGTCAGAGAAGGGCTAAAAGGACAGAATTCACACCTGGATTCCTCCCTAGGCCAGAGCTTTTCCTGAGCTGTGACCTTGGTTTGGATCTGCCCTATGTGGTAGATTGGGAGCAGGGAAAGGATTGACCTGCTGGATCTAGATTTTGCTTGTTTTATTTTTTTCCCACCCCATCTTTGAATTAGTTTCCCTGCGAGCAAATACCAATAGAGTTGTCAGTATTCACCCAAAAAAAACCCCCAAAACTCTGTATAGGTAGAGCCAACAGCAAAACAACATTCAGTGAGAGTCAAAGCAAACCCTGTTCATCTACAGCAGCAGCAAAAAAGGCATGACCCCTGTGCTACAGCAGTTTTCATCTTTGATGGGAAAACACCTTGTCTGACCTCTACTCTGAAAACCACCAATGACCTTGATCGTGTAAACAAGACAAAATGAATTTAAAGTCTTATCACAGTTCTCATGACGAAATTCAGACTTGTTTGGCTTTTTTTTTCTTTTTAATTTATGTATGTGTGTGGTTGTGTGGGAAAATATAAAGCTTTTTTGTATCAAATAACATCAATCCTTGCACACTCTATGCAAAATTTTGTAAGCATTGCAATAATGCTATGAATTACACAAGGAACTATTTTAACTTTATTACACTTTCTGTATAAAAAAAAGTTTGTATTTAAATGATTTCAACTGCGATCTTGTAAAATATATTAATAAAATAATGATTGTTAAGAAGGAAAGAGATGTTGGAGCTTTTTTTTTTTTAAAATCACTGTAGTGATCCATTTCACAGGAGCAAGTACCTGGATATATTTATGCCAAAAATGCTGTAGAAGATGGAATGAGAATTTCTGTGAGTTGCTGTTGGAAGAAAACTTGTAATCAACGAAACAAAGGATTTTGTCTTTGGGGAAAGTTGAGTCTTTCTTATATTTGTAGAATTTCTCACCTTTATCCTGACATTAGAAACTCAGAGCCAAGATGTGTTGCAGGCATTGAGGTGCTGCTGCCTGAGCATCACAAACCTCTCAGAGAGCATCACTTGGGTAAAGAGGATCTGGTGCTGCTCATGCTCCAAACCAGCAGGACCTCAAGGTTTTCCAAGAGTGACCAGAGCTGGGTACACACATCCAGAAACAGATCCCCACCTGCACACAGTGGAGGGAGCAGGAGCTTGAGTCTGCCTGTGAAAAAATAATAATAAAATTGAATAATAATAATAATAATAATAATTTTTAAAAACCTAAACCCCAAATCCAGCAGCCAGGACCAAGTCACAGAAAGCCTCTTGGAAACCTCTGGCTGCTTTAATGATCCATCAGTTTTATTTTAATTGGCCAACTAATCAGCTGCTCATTGGTGACTCTGCACATGCCAGGCAATCACTTCTGAGGGCATTTTGCAGGAGCTGGGTTTTAAATATTAATTTGTTGGCCCTGGATTTTGTCAGAAAATGGGAGCATTGATTAAGGCTCATTGTCTGAACAAATTGCAAGATTTCACTCTGGGTGGAAAGTTGTTTGTGCTTTCCAAACCCTTCAGAGAGAACAAGCCCAGTCCCCACTGGGACAGCCAGAATCCAGGCTGGAGGAACATTGTTTACCAGTTTGCAGGGGCTGCTGTCTACCAGGCTCCACATAAGTTCCCTCAGTTCTGTTGGGTGGGCACACAGAGTCTTCTGGTCTCTCACTGGGTGTTGGACTGTTTGTCCTTTAAAAAATACAAAAAAAAAAAAAAAAAAGGCAGAAAAGACATCTTTCAACCAAACTTCAGCTGCAGTTGTTGGCCTGAATTTGGAATTTCCAGCAAACTGACAAGAAATAATTTATGAATTAACCCCTATCAAGAAGCACATTGGCAGGAAGTCCCCAGCCCCCAGGAGATGCAGCTCTGTGAAGCTGAACAGCACCAGCACTGCTGTGGCAGCAGAGCCAGGACCTTCCCCAGCCCTGGGAAACTCCTCAGCACCTGCCCCTGGATGGGCTGGGGTGGAAGCAGTGGGGAACTCTGCAGCTCAGCCCAGACTGCAGCATGTTTGCAGTGCCCCCATGCTAGAAATGCTGCATGGTACTCAACAACAGCAGCATCTTCACTATTTTGAAAGTCTGGCAAGCCAAAACCAGTATTTGGCTTCCAAAATCAGCTCCTGGGAAAAATCATCAAAATGTAATTTTCTCACAGGTATCTTGCCCTTCACTTTTTATGAAGTACTTCCCAATTTTTTCTTGCTTTCTTTTCTGCCCCTACAGGTGATTAATTGTTTCCTTTTTTTATCCTAAATAGCAAAGATAAACAAAAAAGAATTATCAAATAAAGAATCATTAAGATAAAATGGGTCCATTTCATACTCTGTAAAATGATAACAACTTCCACAGCTTAAATTTTATGTGCAGCTGGGTTTTTGTATTTTTCATCTGAATTCAGTACAGACAAGTTGCTGCTGCTGAAGTTCAGTTGTTAAATCTGGGTGATTTTTTTTTATTTTTATGAACAGTGGCCAGAAAATCAGCAAGGAGAACTATCTGTTTTTAACAGTTTTTCTCCAGTGCTATGACCTTGATTCTTCTCTCCTTAAAATGAACTGAAAAATCTTCCTCAATTTAGTGATGAAGGTTCAGACCTAAATAGCTCCAGTGCCAAATGTATCCCAGAGGAAAAATAGTATGGCCTCATTTAATAGAGAAAAAGCATGAAGTCAAGCCAGCAGCAAGAACTGAGCTCTTTTCTGCAGTCATTTCAGGATAAAAAGCAGAGTGTAAGTAGTCTTTAAATATTTGACTCACACTATTGGACTATTGTAATCTACATTACAGATATGATCTGCACTTATTAAAATTGGGGTTTGTGAATAGCTCTGCACATAACAGCTCTGCTCCAGGCCATCACATAACCAGGCCTGTGTATCACCAGCTCTGGTATTTTCCCTTTCACACCTACATGGGCTTTTTTTTTTTTTCCCCTGTTTCTGGGCTTTGCTTTCAGCTCCCAAGCAGCACAGAAAACCAGCACACAGCCTCCTCACTGAGGAATGCACATCCCCATCTGCTTGGCTCCTTCCAGTGGGTGCACGTAGGGAGGGGAGAGGCACAAAACACCACTGGCATCTCTGCAATAACCTCCTTTGATTTGGTTCTCTGTTCCCCTCACTGTAGCAGAGCTGTGGGGAATGGTTGGACTTGGTGATTTTAGAGGTCTTTTCCAACCTTAGTGATCCTCTGAGAGCCCTATTCCCTATTCTGACTCAGACTGTGAAACAGGGATATTTTAAATGCCAGCATTACCCACAAGTACACAGGGCACAGTAAGACTGCAGTGCTGCTTGGTGTTTCACCATGTTTTAAAACAAACAAAAAAATACATTACTTGGCCTAAACTCTACCTGCAACTTGAGTTGTGCAGCTGAGAGCTCCAAGCCAGCTGAGGGATGCTGCACGTGACTGAGATGGGTTTTCCTCACTGGATGTGGGTCTTGCATCTGCTTTGCCAGATTGGAAAGACAAGAAAACAAACAAAACGTAAGACCAAAAAACCCAATCAAAGCCCTTTTTGCATATTTTATGTATCTCTACAGGGTTTAATGCTTTTGTGGGAGCAAATTAAGGAGGCCCTAGAGCTGAAATAAGCAGTGTTAAAAAGGTGACCCTCGTCCCAGAGAGAGATGTGTTTGCTGTAAGGCCCACCCAAAAAAACACAGCCTGCCTTGGGAAACCAGGGAGATGAAAAACTTCTCACTGCTGTCCAGCATCATCAGATTTAGAAATAATAAATGACTGATTGGGAAATGTGAGTGCATATTTGTGTGTATGCATGGGACATGAGGAAGGTGCATTTCTGAGTAATTTGTTATTTTTTGTCAGTTGTAACTACTCCCAAAAAACATTTGTGTTTTACAATAAACTCCGATCTCAAAAGGGAGTTTTTGCAATGCAGTAATCCTGAGCCATAATAACTAAATTTGAAAATAACTATCATCTGCTAGAAAGACATTAAAACATCTATAGCAGAACCAACAGGCTGCTGTGGGAGCTCTCCACACACACACAAGATTTACACAGAAAAACAAAAGGAGAAAAGCACTGCCACTTCCAAGAAAACCCCCAACCCACCACCTACACGATGAACTTTTAAGCACAGAGTGCAACATTCAATGAATTATTTATGAGTTAATTTCCAATGAGCAGTTTAGCAGTCAAAGGAAACACAAACAGGCAGCGCAGCCCTGCCTGGGGTGACAGCAGGGGACACAGGAGTGCTGTTCCTCTGGCAAGAAGGCCTTTAGCAGTGTGCATGATGAGTTGCACACAAATAAAGTTTAAACCAAAAATCTAATTCCTAGCAAACACCAGGCTGTGCAGTATCCCAACACAGCCTGTGGGAGATGTGTGTGCCACATGCCCAGGCAGTGCCAGGTGACAGCACTTCACCCCTACCACACTCAGTTTCTGCTAACCTAAAATACAACGAGCTGCTGCTTAAAGGTAATGATGAGACAAAGAAATCATGAGATATAAAGGCCACATCCTGCTTTTAAATTAATTCTTTATAGCCAGGCTGCAGAAGGGGCTGTCCCTGCCTGCCGCTGGAATGGGCTCTGCACTGAGGGCTCCACACCAGCAGTGGCCTTTAGCATGACATTAAATTAATGTTTTGTGGGTCTTTTTCCTCCTCCTAGGCTGAGATGCCTCATTTGGCTGCAGCTGAGCCCCAGTCCTGCTGCTGTCACACCACTGCGTGCCCTGAGGCTGGCACACTGCTGAGCACCTTCTCTCCCTAACACCAGCATGGAGCAGGGGCACAAATAAAATGGGGTGGATTCCTGAATTGCATTAGTAGCTCCTGGGGCAGGGGCAGGGGAGATGTTGGAGCTAATAGGAGAACAGAGGCAGGAGAGGCTTGGGAGAACCCAAAAGCAGAGCAGGCAGGCTGGCCTGGGCTGTTCTGGGCTTGCTGCAGCTCCCGTGGCATTGCAGGCTCAAGCTGTGCTGGGTCACAGCTACCTGTGCCCTTCTCATACAGCTCCTGGCTGCTGCAGTTGGAAGAGTTTAAAAATGCTCTTTTTTTCATTCATTTCCAGAGCAACACCAGAGTCCTGCCCAGTTCCAGGAGAGGGGCTGAGATTGCTGCTCCTCTTAGAGCCCACACTGCTCAGCATGGTTTAGCTCACTTATGGTCCCTTTTGTGATATTCCAGAAGCCCAGCACGGCAGTGCTCACTCCTGCCAGCCAGGTGGGGAACGGGTTTGGGGTTATTTTAGCAGTGGCACAATGGAAACCCTGCATCCAGAAAGCCAGCATCTTCCTATGGGAAGAGCAGCATCACATTTCTTGGTAAGTCTGACTCACACCTGTGTAAGCTCTGCAGGATGAAGTGAAGCCAGGATATTTCAAGTTAGAAGTTGCCCTTTATCCTCTCTTCCAACAGAAAGACTGAAGGCAAAAGCAGAAAGATGCAGTGATGGTTTAAAGAAGTTGACTTACAACTGAACCAGGTGAACATTTAAGATACCTGCCTGCTTCAAGCCCTGTTCCACTTTGGCTGCTGGGAGAATGGTCATTGTTTCCCTCCCAAAGTGAGCAGACCAGGCAGAGCAGAATCATGGCATTATTTTCCTGGGTTTTGCCTTTTTTCTTCCTTTCTGTTTTCTGCACTGACTTTGGACCTCAAACCTTTTCCACATCCATTAAATCAAATACTTGAGCAGGGCAAGCCTGATGAGCACGAAGTGCCAAGGAGAGCCCTGGGATTTTTTTCCATTTTTGCAGGACAAGGGCACTACAGATAGAACTTGTATCACAGAGAGAGGCAGGAGCACGATGAGCCAGATGGAAGCTGGTGGGGCCCAGGGTGAGAGATGGGTAGACACAAGCACCAGCTTCCTGCAGTGACTGATGGATCTTGATTGTCACTTCTTTCCCTCTCACTCAGGAAGGCCTTTGTAGCACCTAACAAGTGTCTGTCTGGGGTTTGGGGATGTCATTTGTTCCTGATGTGAGGACTGCCTCCATTAGCCATGGCATTTTAAGACATACCCACTGCCATACTTCTTTCTTTCTTTCTTTCTACAAGAAGATGACAGAAGAGAGCAAAAATGACAGCAGAAATACTGAAAGCTCTGCAACCCTAGAGCAAGTTCAATCAGTTCCCACTGAAATCAGTAGGTGTTCTGTCCACAGATAGATTTCCACTTGTGTTTTTAAGAGATAGAACAGGCAGCTTAATGTGAAAGGGCCAAAGTTTGGCACAATGTGAATGACAGCTTGGATCCAGAGTCAACTGTAGGCAGATTTGTCTCAGGAGAGCTGATGTGGGCCACTTCCCTCCTGAGAAATACAAGGGTAAAACAGCCACCAGGGCCAAAAGGGAAAGGCTAAAAATAAATAAATTAATTAATAAGAACTATAAGTATCATCACCATCTGAGAGCTACTGACCTCAGAATTACTGTCTCATTCCTGCTCTGCAATGGAACTGCCAGGAGGAGTTTGTGATAAGCCTTGGAAGGTGCAGAAATGGAGATGTCAGACAATTCAGGGTAAACAATTCAATAAATTACAGTTGAGTTACTTGCAAGTAAAAAACATTTTCAAGCTGATAAATTCCATTAACATTGCATGGCCTCTATAAAGTGACCCCTAACTGCATATTAAAGAAGCACTTGCCTTTTTACATTTTCATCTCACCACATAAAAAATAATTAGGTGAGGAACACGTTTCCCAGGTCAGCCCAGCAGGCTGAGAGCTCTCCTGCACATCTTAGAGCCCTTTGGGCTGCAGCAGAATCCTGGGTGCAACAGGAAAAAATGCAGCATGCTCAGGACCACTGAGAAAGAGTTCCTCCATCAGCTGCAGAGCTGAGCTGAAGCTGCAATAACTTCAGAGCTGTGCACCAGGAGTCACTGCCAAGCTGCTATGAAGTCACATGGACTCCAGCAGATTCCTGACTGCAATTGCTCACTCAATTTATGAGAGCAGTTAGGACTTCAGGGTGTAGTTATTTTACTGTTGACACCTGCACCTGAACAAAAACGTTAAATGCCATGGTGCCAATGCCCAGGCTGGAAATCCAGAAACACTCCAGCAAATCTAGAAGCTATTTCTCTTTGGTCAGATCTAGAAAAGAATACATTCCCTGGAGGATTTAGCAGTGGAGTGACGCTGAAACTGTCCTGGCTTATTTGGGTATGCTCTGTACAGAGATTAAGCTGTAAGTAATGATCCTGTGAAATGCTCAGTTGGCTGCAGTTAGATAAATGGCCCATTCTAAATGATCCTCTCTGAACTGCAAAATCCAGCAGGCTGTGATTTCTCACCTTGGGTTTTTCTACACCCCTCAAGATTTCTAGCTGTTGGAATTTATCATATCCATGAGAAATTAAACACAGTGCAAGGCTGTAGTGGCAATTTCTCTGTCTTCTCTCAACCCCAGGAGCCAAGTGGAGTCTCCTGGAATCTCACACCTTGTAGTGGAAAAGGCAGCAGAGGAATGAAAAAGAATTCAAGACTCCCAGAGGAATTTAAGCTTTTCCTTTTCTAGCGTTCAGGACTTCACCCAGCATTCAGATAGAAGATTGCTCTGCCTAGAGTGAGAGTTTAAAAGTGTCAGAAGAAAAAGAAGGTCCCTTCAGCCACACCAGGTGTTTTAAGCCCAAAGACAAGGTGTGCTGGAGGAGTGGGGGAGCATATGGAACAGACCTTTCTCCCACTTAGGTTCCACACCACACTGAGGCACTTCAGTTCTGGGTTGGGAAAAGGCTGCACAAATCACACAGGAGGTGCTGGCAGTTCACTCCTTGGAGTACAAGCTCTGCCAATGGCATCATTTGGATGTTTAAAGCCCTTGGCTCTAATTGTAGCACTTCCATGCTTGAATAAACAGTACTGGGATTACAATCATTGTGGAAAATGGGATGGATTGCATCCCAGTTGGCCTGAGAGGGGAAGCAGTCCTGGCTCTGCTGGGCAGGGAGCTGGCAGCCAAAGCCTCTGACATCCTGACAGCTCCCTGCTATGATTTCCCTCAGGGTGAGAGGGCTCACTAGGGACAAAGGGAGGAGCTGAAGCAGACTGAACATCCCTTCTGCAAATGCTGCCTTTAAAGCCAGCTTTACCCATCCTCAGCTGATGGACTTGCAGTCAGTTCTGCAGCAGGGTGGGAAGCCAAGGGCTCCTTTGTCCCCCCAGAAGGGACCAAGACCCCTGGGGACCAGGAATATTTCCCACTCATGGAAAAAAAAAAAAAAAAAAAAAAAAAAAAAAAAAAAAAAAAAAAAAAAAAACAGGCTGGGAATCTGGCTAGAGCAAGGCTGGGCTCTGAAGACACTCAACTCTCACTCAGATTATCTCTTGCCTTGTGGTACTCATTGTCTATAATGTGTTCAGTAAATCCCAAGTAGGTGTGTGAATCCTGTCACAGAAAAAGCCAGAGGCAATGCTTGGAGGCCTGGACCTCCAGGTCTTCATCTTTAGAGATAAGCAAGTTTTGAGTCTTTGGAAGAAACAATCTGAATACTGCTAATTATTACTGAAGCCTTGACATCTGCTGCTGCATGGCAAATGTGAAGGCAGTGTAAAAATGGGATAACAGGGATAGAGGACAGGCAAATATCACCACTGTGATGAGAATTGGTATTTTGCTTGGCTCATCTATCTTTCATGCACAGAAAGATAAAATTGTATGAAATGTCTCCCTGGAAAGACAGTTCCTTTCCTTCCTTATTAATACTGAGAGACAAAAGTTAAACACAGCAGACAAAACACATGTAGAATTAATGCAATGTTGGAGCAACATCCAACATCAATCCATCCTGAGCTCCTGTTTCCTTTCCTCTTCTGGCCAGGTGGAGGATTCCCTGTGCTCTTGTGCTGGGGAGAAGTGAGGAAGCAAAGAGTCAGCTACAACAACAGTACTATCCCTGAAACAACCATGGCTTCTCAAATAGTGGGAGAGCTGGAGCCTCCAGCATTCAGACTTGGCTCATTCCAAAGGAAAGAAAATAAATGTACAACAGGGTAGTAGTAGGACAAACCAGCTCTTTTTAGTACAGCTTTTGGGGAGAATTGAACACTAGTCTCTAAGAAACTTGGGATTTTCCCCAGAAGAAAGACAATTTGAGGAGATGAGTCCAAAATCATGAGTGCAGGAGATGCCCCGAGCACTTCCCAAGGTGGAAGCTGACACTGAGGAACAAACACAGCCGTGATTTGCACACTGGGTAATGAGATGCCAGGCACAGGGAGCACCTGACAGGCAATGTTCTCCAGGTCCCTGTTAATTACCAATGTTTGCTTAGCAAATAGTTGTTAAAATGCCTCAGTGCACCAACTTTTCTGGGACCACTTTGTATTTCCGAGATGTTCAGCTGGCAAGAGGCTGACAGATGTATTCCTCTGATTATTTTCCCTCTAACTGGCAGAAGTTTGGAGAGGTTGATTTGACATTTTCTGCAGTAGATTCTACAGCCATCAGGTCAGACACCTCTGAGATGCAAGCAGTTGCTTTCCAAAATGATAAAGGCAAGCAAGTAACATGAATTTAATGTGAAATCAGCATTTTCTCACCCTCTGGCTAGACATGAAACCACTGTGAAGAGCAGCACACAGGGATGACTCTGGTTGTACAGATCCTAATCCTGAGGCTCATCCAAGTGAGTTCACCTTGCTCTAGCTCAAGAATTAAGAGAGATCTGAGTCCCCTCCAAGGCAGAATTAACATCTGACATAAAGTTAGATGAGACAGAAGAGCTGTACTTCTCCATTCAGGGCTCTGAAACTGCTTGTCTCTGCCCACCCCTCACACCCATCTATCAGGGCAGCCACTGTTGGGCACAACTTCCTTGGAGGAGGAAACATTTAATATTCAGCAAAAAAAGTCACTTCTGGCTTCTCACTGCAAAGTGGAACTCCAGCCAAACTTGCAAATTTTGAGTCTTGTGATAAAATCGGGCAGAGCAAACAATTTGAGGAAGATTGACTTTGGGACAAATGCATGAAGCCAGGATCCAGGAAAACTTGTGCTTAGAACAGTTCCATATAAGCCATTTAGTATCTCTGCTCTGGGATTAATGCATTTCATGGGACATTCTTCTTTAATATGTACTGAAATAATTAGCACAAAGAAGCTTCAGATAACCTGAACACTGAACCCTTTTCTAGTTCTATCCAGTATTTGTCATTTTAGGAGAAATGCACTCTTGCAGCCCTCTTATATCCTGCATCATGCAGAAGTTGTTTATCTAAAAGGCTTAGACAAATTGTGGGGAAGGCAGAAGCTCAGGGAAAGAAGAAATGAAACGGAACCCATGTGTCATCACTAGAAGATACCTACAGCAGTTATCTTTTGCTGAAGTCTTGCAGCTTGTATTGAGTTTTGAGACACCTAGGAAGAGACAATCTGCTTCCCTATGTCTGTCTACAGGCTTTTATACTGGAGTCTGGCTGAAGCTCATAAAAGAAACCTCTGTTTACCCAGAAGCACTATAAAATGAATGGTTCCTGATACCATGGGAGCTGACCTTCTACCTTAAACAGGAAGCCTGTCAGACCACATAATTTTAGCTGTCACCTAAAACCTATCAAGCAGCAACTTTAACTTCTGTACACTGCTAAAAAGAGAAGGATGATCCCTCTTATAAAGCTGAACTTTGGTTTCTGAAAGCGTGTGCGGGTTGCTTTAATGTACAGGTCAACAATTCCATTTCCTGGATGAGCATCAGCACCTCTGCACTGAACAGAGCTTTTGATCTGCCCTTCAGCTCTGTGAAACCAAAGCACTTCGTTACTCCTCCCAGAGCTTCCTGAACAAACCCGGCTGAAGACGATTCGGCACAGTGTTGCATTTCAGTGCAGGTGGCATTTTAATGGCTGAACAGCTCCATTAGCACTTAAAAGCAGTTGTAAGCAAGTGTTCTCGCAAGCAATCTTACAAGCATTTGTAGGCTCTGCTCTGCAGAGGAACCTGTTAGAGAGCTGCAGAGCTTTGTCAGGCAGTGTGAGGGGTGCTGGGTAAGGAAAGGATGGAAGATCCAGTTCTGAGTGCACCAATGAAGGGAGGAGCTGGAGAAACTCTTGTCCCAGATGGCTGAGCTCTCTTTTTCCAGAGGACACCAGAGAAGAAATGTTGCAGTCCGAGGGGCAAATCAGCTCCCTTTAAACTGCCAAGAGATTCACACAGACTTTGGGAAGGCCAAGTTCCACACTGAGGGGGTTGCCTACATTTTGGTAGGCATGCAGTGACTGCCTTTACTGCACTTTGATTTCTTCTTCAAGCACATCAACCCAGTTCCCTCACGGACACATTAATTTACCTGAGATACAGTTTAGAGAATAAAGTTCCCATCAACTTTGGCCTGTCATGGAAAGATCAGAGGTTTAATCATTTAAACTCCCTAATCACTGTTTCCAGATGTTTTAAAAAGAGAAGAGAAGAGAAAAATCATAGTCAAGAACAGTTTTGTTAATCTTGCCTGATTGTTATCTGGGTAAAAATATAAAAGTGAATTTTAAAAATCAGTTTCTGTTCCCTGTAATTAGTGCCTGGGGAACAAATCTTCAGCAAATATTCATAGCAATGAAACATTTATAGAAATGCTGCCTAGGTTTACCTACAGAGTTTCTAGCCATGTTTCAGAAACAGCATCCAGGTCTCATTAGGCTACTCTGAAAACCCATGACCTACACATCTTTAAAAGTATCACATAAAAAATTCTTTCAAATCATATAGCAGATGTGGTAGAGAAGTGTATATTGTCTGAATTTCCAGCAATAAGTAAGATTTCATAACCAGGCCACAATTTATAGCTGCAAAATTTCTGTTGACTTCAAACAAAAGAGAATTTGCATCTCTGATCATTAGTGCAGCAAATGTAAAATTCCTGCAAATGAGCACCTGTCTAGGAAGAAGACTGCTAAAGATATCTGGTTTAGTGTTTGGTTCAAAAGAAAGCCACAGGTGAAAATCCTTCTGGCTTGTAAAATACATTTAACTGAACCAATCTGTCATCTATGCATCCTGCTTTATCTAACTAGTCTCTCTATTAGCACTCATCACCATGGTACCTGAACCTCTGCTGCTGGAGGTGTTATTCCAATTATTTTAGTGTAGCTGCTGACATGTAACCAAGAGCAAGATGTGAGGTTCCGTTAGAAAAATAATGCTCCAATTAGCTGCTCCTTCTTCATCTAACAGCACACAAAGTCCCCCTGTGAGGGATTGTTTCCAGAGCTTGCTCCCTGTGGTAGTCTCTCCTCCTGACTCTCGTTGTTGCCTCTGCAGTGTTGACAGAGGAGTTTGGCAGTCCCCAGCCTGAGTCACATCCCAGAACTGGAGCTATTTATGATACTCAGTACTATCAAATACTGATTTATGATGCTCATTGTTGATCAAATACTGATCAAACTCCTCCCAGGTACAGCAGCCACTGCTCAGCTGAATCTCTTGCCTCTTCTGTGCTGACCCAATCTCTGTAGGAGACAGAGAAAGCCTTTTCCTTTTGCATCTTGACTCCTTTTGAAAGCAAAAGCTCCTGAGAAGGAGAGCTGTAAATATACAGCAAAGTCTGAAGGAACTGCTGGTTTGTGATCATGTACAATCTGCTTCTCTTTCAGCAGTTCTCTGGGATTGGGAATACATTTCATGACTGACAAAATATTTCATCCAGACACAGCATAAGAAAGAATTATAAACAACTTCAGAGACTGTTCCCCAGCTAAATCTTTGTGTATCTTCTAGCTTAAAAGTCAGATATCTTGCTTAAAATTTGGATAATCAGCATTTCAAGATTTTCACTGTGGACCCTCCCATCCCACCAGCAGCTGCAGTTGCTTGTCAAGCTTGAAAGCAGCAGTTGGAAACCAATTCCTTCCACTTCAGCTCTTGTTTCCCAGAAAATGAACCAATAAGGAGATAAGAGATGTGAAGAACAATGTCTCACCCAGGTGCAAAGAGATCTTGACTTACATCCCACCTGATGGTGAACACACACTGCTGCCTTCCCCTTGCTCAACCAACATCCAGTGCCCCAAGGGAGGAGTGGATCTGATCTGGGGAACAAAATTTGTGGCATCCTAAAGTAACCTGACTATGAGTTAAGATTTGGAGGTGCTGAAGGTCTGTGTAAAGCAATTACCACTTGGTCTTGTGGTTATCTTGGCTGTACAAAAAAAAAAAAAAAAAAAAAAAAAAAAAAAAAAAAAAAAAAAAAAAAAAGTTAGATTACTTGAAAAAATATGTTAGAGCAGAGCTCCTTGAAACACGGGCTGCAGCCCAGCCACTGTTACCTGTGATGGATCCTCAGCTTTTCCTGCCTGCCCATGGGAATTGATGAAAGGATTCCTTGTCTTGCTTTGCTTGCATGCTCAGCTTTTGTTTTGCCTATTTAACTGGCTTATATGAGGTTTTTTCCCTTTAACCCTTCTGTCCTCTATCCCACTGCAGGAGGAATGAGTGGCTGTGAGTGGGGCTGAGTTGCCAGCTGGGGTACAACCATGGCACAGGAGTTGGGAAGGCTGGGGTTTAGGTTATTTGGGCTTTTTAAGGAAAGGTTTTTCCTTCTCTCAACAGGATAAAATGCCTTTGCATGGCAAAGCAGCACTTGATACATGCATGTGCACACACACACATTGCTACTACACCTCTAGGGCTGAGATCCACCTAGGAGGAGTCACTTGAAGAGATTTCCAGTCAGACTCTCAGCAGAAAACCGAATAAAATCTGTTTATTCCCAAGAGGTGGGATCAGCCTGATCACTGTGAGTTGCCTGGACAGTCCCAGGGAAGAGTACAGTCCCAATTCCTGCTGTAACAGAGCTGATCTGAAACCTGTCCCTGACCATCCCTCTTTGGGGCAGCGCCTGGCACTGGCCCCTTGTCATAAACCCTCACATAACACAGGAGGTGATAAAGAGGATCTTGGGAAAAGAAGAATTAATTCTGCCAGCAGCATGAGCCGTGCTTGCAAAGCCTCGAGCATCAGCCATGGCCATGGGGACACCTGCTCTGACCCTGTCCCTCATGAGGGCAGACACCAAGCAGCTCCGATGTTCCAGGGCTGTTCCTGCCACATCCCCTGGCTGCAGCTGCTCCCTGAAACACTCTTTGTGCTGAGCAGTAAAGCACCTACAGCAGAACCAATTCTGCTTAATGTGCCATCTGAAAAAGGAACTGCTTTGAAGCTTTGTAGATCATCACAAGCAGTAGAAAGGATTAGCTGGTGGTTTTGTGAATGAGGTGGATTAGGAGATGTGCTGGATACAGCTTTACTGGCTTACAACAAGCTGGCGCTTTGGAATCACTGATTTTTTGCTTTCTCTTTTTGAAAACAAACCAACAACAAACCTGGAAAGTGTAAGGGCTAAATCCTGATTCTTTCTCAGCAGCAGCAGACAATCCTTTCCCCCAGCCCTCTGCTGGTACAGGATCTGGCCTGAGCCTTGTTACTTTGTTCTTGTACTCACTTTCATGGGGATAACATCCTTAAAACTCAGAGTGTGTTAAAGGAAACATCAACCCCTGTCTACAGCAAGATCCAGCCCAGAACCTCACAGCATAAAAAGCTCCCGAGATATTATGAGATTAACTAAGACATTTTAACTCACTAAAATCTCCTCCCTCCAATGGCTCTCAGAAAAGTGGAAAGGGGAACAAACTGCCCAGGCTTTTATAGCCCTGGAGGAATTTTATCAGGACATACTTCTGTCTCAAACCTGAACAATAAGCACAGGAATTGGGTATTGACTGTCAGAACTGTGTTAATATTGATGAAAAGTCGTTTATTTCTCACACCTGGTGGACAAATAGCATCCCCCACAGGACTGTGGGATTTTGCTGCCCAGAAGTGATGGGTTTACACACACATCAACCTGTTGAAGGAAAGTGCCTGTTCTATTAAAGAATTTGCTACCTGAACAACTTTTAACATACAGAGGTCAAATATCTCTCATAGGCATGAAGCTTCTTCAATAAATAATGAGCAGAAAAAAGTGACAACGTCTTTTAAAAAGAATTTATGAAACCAAAGTGAAGGATCAAGGATTTTGCTGATCTGAATCTTTTTCAATAGCTGCCTTGTTGGTTTAAAAATAAATATGACTGACCTTGAAACCCTTCTTAAGAAAGTTTTTCCTTTAAGAAGTCACCTTCAAGTTGGCAAGAGCTGAAGCTCTAATATTCTGTAGTAACACCACCACCACCTCCACTCCCCCAACTGCAATTAAATTCAGATTAAAATTTTTACACAGCTGAAAGGGAAATCATATACTGGTAATTTCTACAGTTCCTTTGGCAGCTCTGAACACTGTGGGATGATTTAGTTTTGAAACTACCAGGATTTAAGTTTTTCCCAAAATAAAGAAAAGCGTGGCATGACAGAGCTGCAAAGATTTTGGTGTCATCACCACAGGTATGTGAATACAAGTGAAACAAGATCCCAAACCCTGGATTCTGCTTTCTTTTATGCACTGTGGAAATCAGATTTACTTCCCAGAGCATGCAACCTGCCACCACACCTTTGCTGGGAACCAAGGAGATAAGAAACTTTCCTTTTGGGTAAGTTGTGATTTTCCGACAGGCTCTGTGACTTGTACACTTGTACCATACTTAATGTAGATAAAAGTACAAATATTTTGCATAATTACATGGATGGGAACGTTCACAGTGCCTGTGGCATCAGTTCTAATTTAGCAAAGTGAATCAGTTCCTTTCTCTAACAATTCATCACTGCTGTGCCAAACAGAAAGGCTGCATTGTGCCTGGCTGTTACCACACTCCAACATTAGCAATTCTAATTGCAAAACTCTTTTGAATGTTACTCTGTTAGGAAAAATAATTAAAAAAAAAATTCCTCTTTTTAAAACATATAAGTTTCTCCTCACATCTCAGCTTTGATATAAAACAGGCAGAAATTGCAACAGCAGAATCAAGTTATAATCATGGTGAAAGCGCCATATTTTTCTTTCCACACCCTTGCCCTGCCTCCTTGGTTTGTTTTACATGGTCACAGGGGGTGTGTGCTGGTAATTTGGACCCCATGAGCACCAGGATGTGCCACCAGAGGAGAAATTGGCTGATGGAGTTTTCACCTCAAATATTAATTGAGGCAGCAGGGCAAATTCCTAGAAAGTAGTGGGGAAAATGCCTAGAAAGCAATGGCAAATCCTTGAAAGTCACAGAAACAATTGCTAAAAAGCACAGGGAAATTCCCCCAAAGCACTACTCAAACTTCTGGAGAGCAGATGGGGGAAAGCCTTAGTGATTTTGAGGAGAATTCCTAGAAAACTAAGGGCAAATGATGGAAAGCACCATGTAAATTCCTAGAAAGTGGTGGGGAAATCTCAAGGAAGCATCAATAAAATTCCTAGAAATCCACAATTAATTTTTAATTAAATGAATTTGTTAATTTTCTGGAAACAACCAAGATGAAAACCACTAATTAACTGGACCAGAGGAAACAGCCTCAGGCCTCACCAGGGGAGGTTTAGATCAGATATTAGGAAAATTTTATTTCACAGAAAAGGTTGTAAAACATTTAAACAGACTGTCCAGGGAAGTAGTGGAGTCACCATCCCTGGAAGTGATCAAAAACCACGTGGATGTGGCACTTGAGGACATGGTTTAATGCTGGGCTGATGGCTGCACTTGATGACCTTAAAGGTCTTTTCTATCCTGAAACTTCTATGATTCTATGAATAGAATTCCTAGCAAGTTGCATGACAATTCTTAAAAAGGAACAAGAAAATTCCCAGAATGCATGGAGAGAATTCACAAAAAGCAACAGGAATTTTCCCATGGAAAGCACATGTTGAAAGGCTGTGAGAAAAATTTCCTACTAAGTCACAACAAGCCATGGGGAATCCCTGGTCCATTTTTTCTGGGAGATATTTGTCCTCAGGCACAGCAGAGCCCTGTCCTCCTGGTGGGTTACAGCCACCCAAACCCTTCCAGGGGGAAGCAGCAAAAGGACAGTCACCCTGGAGGAGGATCTGCAGCAGTCCCTGGTGGGCTCTGGTAAATATACACTAATTTTGAGCTGAAAAACATGGGGTAAGGCAGTGGAATCCTCACACACATCCATCTGGGGAAGGAGAGCGCAGAGCTGAGAGGCTTTTGTGGCTGTTTACATGACATTAATTCAAGAAGCCCTTTGCAGTAGCTCAAGCAGAAGAGAAAAGACCCACTCATCAGAACTTATCCTTTGTGGAGAGCCTGTCTAATTCCTAATGAGGTTTCTCTGTGTCGTGCAGCTAAACAAATCCCAAAAAAATGCCTTGGCAGAGCCTCTGTGTGAGCATGAGCACCTACACCAAGGTGCTGATTAACTGCATGGCCTGATTGTGCCAATAATTAAAAAAGGCAGCACTGGGCACAGCCAGGCATCCCAGGGGTCAGGCAGGTCACTGCTGTGGGTGCCTAAAATTTTAATCTCTTCCCTCTCTTATTTTGCTTCTCCGTATTTGTATCTCTATTATTTCCTTTTCCTTTTCTTAATTCTATTTTCCTTTCACTCCTTTTTTGTTTTTTTTTTTTTTGTTTTGCTTCATTTTTTATATAAGGAGGACAAAAATTTGGGGTGAAATGCAAGCAGAATGGGCTGGTGAAAGGTGGTTTTATGGCACACTGGTGCCTCTGAAGTCACAGGGGATCTGCCTTGAGCCTGGTGCAATTTAGCACAATCTTGAAGTGTCCTCTGTGGATGGTCTGGGAGCTGCAAGGAAACAGCTCCATCCTGGGCACACCAGCTCTGCCTCCAAATTGCTTTCCATCACTTCTGGCCACTACAATCAACTCCTCCACCTGGATGATTTCTCTGATTCTAGCAGAACATCCAAGCTGCTGATGAAGAGAGGGTCAGAGATTGCACAAAAAGCCCAAAGGTTTGGGGCTGTCAGGTCCTGAGCAGCTCTGATGGTTGTGCCAGGGACACATGGAAGGAGGGAGGGATGGTCCCACGCAGCAGCACCTGCCCTCTGCCACCTCCCCACCCCCAAGGGCTGCACTTCACTTTGATTTTATGCTTCCCATGTCACACCCTGTGGGTGGGGGGTTGGTTTGTGCAAGAGGGGGATTGTGTCTATATTCACATATAAATTGAAAATGTATTAAGCCTGTCAGTTATCCTGGTTTATGTACATATTTTATTTCTGCTTCATATTCAGCTCTTTTGCAGCCACAATATTTTGTGTTCCTTGTATGAAAATTAATAAAAAAAAATTGGATCATCATGAAAGGCTTCATTTCCCTAAGCTAGCAGTGGTGAGAAAAAAATCCATCTGCTTTATGTCACCTCAGTTTCAATCAGTCAAAAGTAAATTTCCATCAACTCAATCCATATACTTTTCCTCTCTGTTTACTCTCCCTGTACTGCATGGAATCGAGCTAAAGTGCAGGAAGACTTTTATGGGCTTTTTAGATTAGTGCATATGGTGTTGCACAAAGACAAGAAATACATCTCTCCTGCACCCTCCTTTTGCTGCCCAGGGAAGCCACTGAACACATCCCACATGCTTTATTTCCCACCTGGATTTATGTCACTTCTCTTTACAGCCTTTGAAATTTACTTATATTCTTTCTCTCAGATTAAGAAACTGTTCTGCCTTCTGCTGTTACTTGCAGGCTGTGGCTGGGTCACCTCTTTACATTATCTTGGCTAAAACCTCGAAACATCTCAGCTTCTTCAGCCCAGTTTTTGAGTTTTATTGTCATTTTTTAACCCACTGTGGTTTGATGGACAGTTTTGGCCAGGTGGAACCAGCCCAAATGATGTGTTCCCTCTCTGGCTGTTTTGGGATGGTGGGAAGAGACCCCACCGTGTCTCTCCTTTTACCTGATAATTGCATTGCTCTGCTAATTGCTGCTGGCTGCCTTTCTCCCACTGCCCTAACACAGCTCACAAGGGAAAACAAAGCTCCACCTGGATTTTAAGAAATGGAAGAAGCCTGGCTGCCCAGATTTTGCCTGGGAAAACTGACCTTGACCACCCTATAGACATCACCCAGGTGCTGGGTCCTGGGGACTTTCTGCATTGCACCTCCAGCTCTTCAGGCGGGGACAGAGGAAGCACTGCCACAGTGCTAAGAAGGAAAAATTCTCTGTCCTAGCTTAGGAAGTTTGGACAGACCTTCTGGGGGAATATCTGGGGGACTGGCCCCTCCAAGGCAGGGAGCAAGGGATGGACATTTAACTGTGAAAGAACCCCAGCACAGAGCCTGGAGTGCCAGGCTGCTGCTGCCCAGGGTCAGCTGCAAGGCCAGCCTTGGAGCCCAAGGCAGCCAAGCACACTCCGTGTTTGTGCAAACACTGTGGAATTCATTTGCTTTTTTTACCCAAAGCTCGCTGTTTTTCACCAAAAAGACTTTTCTGATTTCTCTCCACGCCTCTCCCCCATAGCCATTACATGAAAGTTATTTGCTCTCAGTAATTGAGAAGGGATGGGCAGGGCGAGCAAGGCACTCACATTTTGTTCAAAATCCTTTTTGTGCCCTTCTGGTTTAGTTAAATTTGGTCAGGCTTTTCTGCTGCCCTTTGGACCATAGCAAATAACTCATCACTTCAGATTTGGGACGGTGGAAAGAGAAGGAACAGGAGTGCCACCTGCAGCAGGAAGACTAAAATGTAATTCTCTCTCCAGCCTCAGGGATCCGGGTCTGCAGGCTGAGTATCAAGCAGGGATTTTCATTTGGTCCATATATAGCTCTGACTCTCAGGAAAATCATCCTGTGCAAAGACACAAAACTCAGTGTTATTTAAATGTGGGGCTCTCTGTGTTGCCATTTTCCTGAACCTCTGGCTGAATGAGGGCAGATGATGGTTTGGCTTGGAAGAGACCCTAAATATCACCCTGAAAGCATTATCTTTTGCAGGCATCACTGTGATGCTTACAGGAAATACCAAGTGAGCTCCAGGCAGCCAAGTGCTTGTGGATTCAGGATGGTGCCTGCCCAGGCCAGCAGCACTTTGCCAGTGCCCTGGCAGGAGTGTGTCAGCAGAGTCCCAGGGGCTTCAGTCCCTGCAGCTGGATCCTCCCTTCCTGCAGCAGCTGTGGGGAAATGCTGGGCTCTCTGTGGCACTGCAAAGACCATCACTTCTGAATCATCACACAGCAGAGTGAAAATGAGTGCAGCAATGAGCAAACCTTCCCGTGCCAGCCCCCCTCACTGGGACCTCCTCTGAACACACCTGGGTTTCACATTGGCCCCTGAGGCCTCCGGTGGCTTTTTTTCCACAAGCTCTTCTCACTCTCCAGTCTAAGAAGGGCTGAGATTCAGACCAACATTGCTCCTCACACACTGGGCTGCAGGACTGTAACTTCTGCCCAGGGCTTTCAGAAGGACAAGCAGGGATTGCACCTGGAGCTGCTGCTGCCTTAAATCTTGTTTAATATCAATTTGCTAATGCCAATCTTCTGATTTAGTGAAGACAGACTTACACAGCAACACCTTAGTTATGTTTTCAATCAATCAGCAGGCAATTAATGGACAATCCCTGTTATACTCTGCACTCATGGTTGCACAGAAGAAGCACAACACAGTGAGAAAAGACACCAGCCTGACCAGATTTTCCATGCACACCAATATAACCCTTTTTACCCTTCTTTTCTGAAGTATAACAGTGCAGAACACTTGGGTTGCCCAATGTCCCAGACAGCCCATCTCTGACCACAGGCTCTGCAGGAAGACACGGTCACAGACAGAATCCCCACGTGTTATTGCACAAAATTTCCACAAGCAGCCACAACCAAGCAGTCCTTGGGGTTCCCCCAGCTCAGCCTCTGCTCACAGACCTCCTGCATTGCTCCTCTTTCCCTGGCACTGGGGCTACAGCCAGCTCAGATGGCAGGACAAAAGTCACTTTTGTTCACAGGCCAGCACAAATTCTGCTGTAGCATTTGGGAAAGAATGAGCAGCTCTCACAGAGCATCTCAGAGAGGCAAAATCCCAGGAATGTGGCAGAGAGCAGCCCACAGGGATGTCTTGTGGGAAGATGCTCTGATCTGATCACACAGGCAGGATTAAAAGCATGTGCACAGAAGGAGTATGTCAATTAACTGTCAAAAAAAACCCCAAAACCAAAAACAAAATACAAAAACAACTGTGAGTTTCCATTAAAAATCTTCTATAAGAAAAATCCCATTTTCAGTTAAGTTCAGATGTTCTGTGGACACTTGATTGCTAATGATTTCTCATTAAAGAAAAACACAGGTCATCCCATAAGCATCATGGTAACATCTGTCTTCTACTCTGAAAATGTCAAGCTGAAGCACTTCAACAGCTTCGGCAGCAGCGTGGTGTGGCTTTTGCACATAAATACATTCCTGTATTTACTTTGCATCATGGAAAATATCAACTGTTTCAACTGACAAACCAAACAAAAAATGAATCCAAAAAATACATCAACCTTGCTCTTTAAAGCTCATTTTGAACAGGAAGAGGTATTCCAAAATCAAATCATTTTCCAAGTTTGACAATATCATGCCCCTAACATGGGGAGCAAAACAGGAATTCGTGAGGGAGGACACAAATCTTGTCTAACAGGCAGCCCAGCTCGATTGCACAGGAGAAAAGCCAATCACACAGAAGTTTTTACAAACTCACTGAGGTGGATAGTGCAGTGCTTGATACCCTTGTCTGGGAGAGCAGGTCAGGAACAGGGAATCCAAGAGGACATCAAGACATTTTTTCTTTTATTGAAAGGTCTAATACACCAGCATTTGATGGGTGCTGGCATAACCTGCTGTCAAAACCTCCTTCAGCTGGTTGCAATGAGCTCGTGGTTGGAAACCTTTCCATGATAGCCAATCAAAATCACTGCACATGAAACTTTTTCTTTCCTTTCCTGAAAGCCTCAGAAGATCACGTCCAGATTATGGTCCTGGAGGACTCAGGGTGTACAGCTGGGTCCCTAAGATGATGCTTTGAGTCTTTTACGTGCCTTTCAAGCATCTGTATGGCTTTAAATGTGCCTTCCCCTGAAGCAATTTAAACAGAAAATTGCCTTGCCTACTTCACACAGATGCAGAAGAGAAGACAGACAAAAAAACCCACAAAAAACTAAACTACTGCAAAAGAGAAAATACGAGTATATCAGTGAAATGAAAAACCAACACCGAAGTCATTGCAGATTAGTGGAGCACAACTACCAAGCTGATTTTTCTATAGAAACTTGTAAGCAAGCTGATGAATCCCAGTGAGAATCTGTGGATCCTCCCATGGAGGAGGTGCCTGGTAGGAGCAGGATGAGGGCTGGTGGCTTCTGCAGGGGGAGAATTCACGAGTCTTCTGGAGTTTCTTGAGTTGCAGTGTACAGATGCTGTGATGGGAGCCACGAGAGACTGAGACCTGCCATGAGGGGAAATGCTGTGCTCTGGTGTTCGTGGAGAGAACCATGAGAGGGAAGGTCTCAGCTGGTGAGCAAGCGGTCACAGACCCCATCCTGTAAAGACAGAGCTGCACTGGCTCCTCCAAGCCCAGTTTGATCACCCTGACTTCCCACTGAGCCCTTTACTGCAGCATCAACAGCCCAGTTCATCCTGCAAAACAGCCAGGATGTGGCCCTAGACAGGGAAAACAAGTCAGAAAGGAGCAGAAGTGTCAGAGTGCCCTCCCAGCAGAAACTAAACCTCTGTCTCTCACCTCTCATCAAAGTTAATTATCTTGAAGGGATGATGAAGAAGAGCACTGGGATGGGCCTGGCAGGCTCCTGTTGGTGCCCATTCCCTCTCCTGCCCTCACTGAGTGGGAATTGGATGCTGCCAGACCAGAATGGTTTAGGTCCAGACTGGAGCCCCGTGTTGGCACAGCACATGCCCTGCCCTCCCGAGGTCTGAAGCCACCTGCAGCCCCAGTGCTGAGCCCTGGCTGCTGCCTGAACTCATTAAAGAGCCTTCCTGGGCCTGAACGTGCTCCTGAATTATTCAAGAGGAGAGGAGAGCTCCTGAGCAAACAAACAGAGGCATCAATGAGTGACCTTGGGCAGAAGCACTCTGTCACCCATGGAGGATCACTGCAGGCTCCATGTCCCTAATACACGGATATTAAAAAGATTAAAACAGAATAAATAATGCCTTCCCCACCAGTCTCCTTCACTTCATATGTTGGCAATTTTCCTCCCAGCAAGGCACACTGCAAAGACCAGGAGCTTTTCATTTGCTGACTGCAGGAACAGCAAAAAAAAATCTTCATCAGGAGCAAAAACCAGAGAGTTTTACATCAGCAAAATATAAGTGACTGGGTTTTTAAATTTAAAATATAGTCTTTAATTAGTACTATTCTAGTTAGTTCCCTAGAACTAAGATGTAAGTTTGCTCTAAACCTTCCAAATGATCCTGGAAAAAAAAATTAATGCTACTGCTTTCCCTGTGTAAGCCATCATTCTCAACTGAGTCACTACATGGTGGACGCAATCTGAGCAGTCAGTGCTGGGGTTTGAGGGCTGGCCAAGCACACATTTATCTTTTGTTGCAGAGGACAGTGGAGGAGTGGGTGGAACAGATGCACTTATACAAACTTTGCTGCCAGAAAATGGCAGACTAGCCCCTCTTACTTTGGGATTATTCTGTGCTGCTTTCAGAGTCCCTCTTTTGGCCAAAGTTAGAAGACAGCTGAGTGGCACAGTCAGAAATATCAGCAAAAGGACTCCCTGCTGGACCCTATCTTTTTCCTTGTTATTCATGTATTCTTCTTGGACTCCTTTACTTTCTGCAGTGCTAAAATGCCACCCTCTGCACAAATCCAATAGTTACACCCTGGAGCTGATGACCGAATTCTCTCACAATTGCTACCTAAAGAGATTTAAATCAAACAGAATATATTGGCTGTTTTTATTCTGAGCACAGGGGAGCCAGTTCCTGAATTTTCAATCACGTTAAAGTGGGGAATCAAATTAATCAGGAATTGGATGAAGTGGAAGGTTCTTGATCAAAAAATTTATTGTAAAGTTCTCACATGAATTAAACCTGTAGACTGAGGAAGCAGCTGCACTTGGCTTACCCGAAGTGAAGGAATTCCTGTCAGTAGGAAACGCAGCAGAAGAGTGGCACCTAATGGCCAGACATTTCCAGGGAACTGCTCTGTCCCTCCTCTTCTCCAGTGCCATCATTCCTGGCATTCCCGTGTTACATCCTGCCCTGTTCTGCACCAAACAAACCAAAAGATGCCATCTTTCCTATCACAGTTTTTTGGGGTTTTTTTTTGTTGTTTTTTTTTACTTCGCTGTCACACATTGTGCCTGTACATCGGAAATCAAAATAACCTTTAAGTTATTTTCTCTTCCTCTGATGCATGAGTGGCTGCTGTTGCATTGAAGTCTGAATTGTGTGAGCCAGCACAGCCTTCTTGTCCTCACACTTGTCACACCAACAGTCAGATACCCCAAGGAAAGGCACAAAATTCCTCAGGAGCTTTCCTCCTGAGCTCCCCAGGACTGAAAGTGATGTATGCCCAGAAAGGCAAGGTTTCAGACCCTCTAACATGAAAGAAAAGCAAAAGCAAAAGATCCAATCCTCCCTTTGCTGCCACAGGAACATGGCCAGAATTGCCAGCTTTGCAATTGCACAGTGGGATTTGAGGAGTTCTGCTGCCTAATGATCCTGGACCTGGAGGGAAAGGGCAGTGGAGGCTGTGCTGCCACACAACTCTGTGTTCCCATTTCCTTGGTGCAGTTTTTGCTGCAGATAGTTTTTGCAGCAATCTAAATATTAAATACTCCAGTGGCCTGTTCCCAGGAGAAGGTCAGTTCCAGGGGCAAATGGAAACACTGAGTTAATCTGATCAATGTTTTATAACAAATGAAAAATTTTCAAATGTATGTCCCATATATAGTTCCTGTTACAATGCCTGCATTCTATGTCCAGAAACTGTGTCTTATTTTTGCAGAGAATAGCTTTAGAAGGAAAGCAGTACTTTTTGTCCTTGCTTGGAGGTCACTAAACCCATGAAATTCACCCAGCTATACCAGCAGCACGCAAGAATCTCCCAAATCTCCTATGATCTAAGGACTGAATTATGGTTTTTTTATTCAAAAGGATTCTGCTCCTGTGACCAGCTTGTTATTAACCCAGCCTCTGGCACTCTTGTTTTGGACAAGCAAATGCACATAGATTAGTAAAATCACGGGGCAGAGCTTTTCTTTTCATTTATATTCATTTGCAGACCTGGAGAGTGACAGCACGATCAGGGCTCGTTAGCAACACATCCAGCAACACCAGGAGGAGTGGGAAGGAAGAAAGAAAGGAGGTCAGGAGGCCAGAGAGGCCAAGAAAAGGACTATGACACCTCTCTGGGTGCCCACCTGGCAGTCTGGCAGGTCCCAGGACAGCTCTTCCCATCACATACTCCCAGTAAACCACTTCCTTCCCATTCCCACCCTTGCCAAGAGCTACATGTAATGAATTTCCTGTTTTAATAATTTAGTCCTATTTTCCAGCACATTCATCATCTCATTAACAGTAAATGCCTTTATTAAGTTAAATAGGAAATCCAGCACAAAGCTGTTCAAAGGAGTTTTTAGGGGCATAGATAGGTTTCCTTCTTCCCTCCTCCAATCTTGTGGCATCCAGATTCAAATAATTCTTGCATATTTTCACATAAGTGTCTGGTCTCAATCTTTAATTAACTGCATTTTTATGGAATCTCGATTTTCCCAAGAGAAAACAATATTTAATACAGTTCAGTGTTCACCTGTCTTTTCATGGAGACAGACGAAGCAGTGCCTGATTAATTTCATCCATTAGTTCCCTGTTAATTTGAATCATGAGGAGGGGAGAGAAGAACTATATTTAAACACCCAAACCCTTCTCACAATTCACCTATTTTGGGGTTCCAGAAAGCGGGCCAAGAAGACAGAAATTTTCTGGTTTGTGATCTCTGACCCTGCTGGCCTGCCCTGACCCTTGTCAGGAAAACTTCTCTTGCAGGGAGACACCAAAGAGCTTCCGTTTATTTGATTTTTACCAAGGGAAGGTGAAGAGGTCTCTGAAGCACCCACATGGATTTCTATTAAGGAAGAGCTCTTTATTCTATCAGACAGGGCCAGGACAAGACCCAATGGCTGGAAGCTGAAACTGGATCAATCCAAGCTGAGTATGGGGAGTCATTTTCTAATTATTATTTTTCTACAAACCAAAGGGAGTAATTAACTACGGGAACATCTTCCATTAGTGCCTGATAGATTTTCTATCATGGGAAGTGCCTGAACTACAGAGCATGGACACATCCAGCTCAATCACGCAGGGCCAAGCAGAAGGAGGAAGGTGAGTTTTACTTCCAATTGTGCCACTGGGGAGACAAACCCAGGATGCTAACTCCATTCTGGTGCCAGTGGCTTTTTTAAAAAGCAGATTAAAAAGGTGAACCAGCTGAAAAGGAGAAATACAAAACAATTTAGGATTTAAGAGTCCAAGGGGCATCTTAAAGGTAAAATTTTGTTTAACAAAAAAAAAGTCAAAGCCAGTCAGTATTGGGAATGAGTGTTTTCCAAGGGAAGAAATATTGGTGCTCCTGGAGAAAGGCACAGTAAGAATGTACACATGCTTGAGAAGATGGAAAATAAATTAAAAATATAAGGGCTTTTACTCCTAAAAAGACTTGAGTGAGTTTGTCTGCAAGACCTCTGTGTTCACATTAGCAGCCATGGGGAAGCCACAGAGGTGTTTCTGATAACAGTTCCTGCAGCTCCCCAAAACCCTGCTGTGATGTCTCTCCAGCAGCTTTTGGGGCTGTTATTGGCACTGGTGTTAGTCCTGGAATTAAGGTGTTGCCATGTCCTCAAATTTTGTGAAACAGGGGGTGCTGGCCCAGCAAGGAAGGGGCTGCACAGCACAGCTGCCTTTTGTTGTTATTCTTGTTGTGAATCCAGGGGAAGGGAGAGGAATGGCTGCAATTTAGGGAAAACAAGAGATTTTCCAACTGATGGAGAGTGATGCTGGTGGTATTGTCACTGCTGCTCAGGAAGCCCAGCAAAGGGAAGTGATGAGAAATCCCAAGAAGGGGCTGTTGCTCACATCTGCTGTGCATTTCAGGAAGGGCCAGGATGAGAGACACCCTGAAGGGAAGCAGCTGAGATGGAGAAAGCAGCCTGCTCAGAGGGGCTGCTGTGCTGCTCTGAGCACTGGAGGTGGTACAGCCCAGCTGTCAGAAGCAGATTTGAAACCAAACAGAAGTGCTCTGCAGCCCCTGGCAACATCACTTTGAAAGCCTGTGACATGGAAAAAGGGTTCCTCCACCAGCAGGGCTGATTCACTTCTTCTGACATTTCCAAATATCCAAGTCCCATCATGACCAGTGGGTCACGGCCAGGGAGATGTGGAGCAAGCTCTCTCCAGAGGGAAAGGCAAGGGCTGTGCCAGGGGGCAGCTGTGGAACGTGGCACTGCTCTTCCCCCCTGCCTGTGACAGCAATTCCAGCTCATCCCAGTGCCCAGCTGGGCAGGAGCCCAGCCCTGGCCTGCCTGTTTGCTGCTGTGCCTCACTAGACAGCAGGAATGACTTGCTGCTTTGCTCCTATGTCCCTAGAGACAAGTTTGTGGGACGTGGTGGGCTCTGGGAAGCAAAAGGGATTCCTACTTGCATGAAAATAACACCAACAATGCCTAATCTAAAAAAAAATAGGTCCCATCCTCCTCTTCCTTAAGGGAGGGGAATCCCTGGAATGAAATGTTTGGGCGAAAATAGATGAAAAGAAAGAATAGGCAGAAGTCTGAGCCTACTGCATAGTGTGTGTGGCAGTCTGGGTACATATTCTCCTGTAAAGCTCCCTATATATCCTTTGTACTTCACCTCAGTGGCTGAATGGCAGCCTAGAGCTATCTGAGAGCACGGGAGAGCTCCCTGCTTTCTGTTTTTCCCATGGGATGACACCATAAATAGTGGGGGTTGCATCACTTGGAATGTCAGAGGAGACAAAAAAATTCCTGCTACCACTTTGCAGGTAGTAAAATGGAAAGAAAAGATAAGGCACAAAAGAGTTAACTTTGGATTCAGTCAGAGTATGACCAGCTAGTTGATCAGTAGGATGTTGGTATTATTAATAGAAAAAAATGAAGGTACTATCACTAAATGAATAGACAGGGAAGAGTCAACCATGTTAACAGATGCCACAAATACCAGTCAGGAGACAGGTAAATAATGTATTGTAGTATCAGAAACACACACACACACTGGTGACCCAGTGCTGCAACATGAAATGAAAATGAATCAATAGAAAGTAATGAGAGAGAATAATACGTGGATTAGTGAGGACAGAGATGGATTTCTGATCCAGGATTTTCCCCAAAAGACAGCTATGTGCTCTAAGAACTATAAATCTTTAATCAGTTCATCAAGTAGCTCCAGTATTCCTCTGTGCATACACTCAGGGCTAGATAAAAGTACCTTCTGCATCTGAAATTCAGGCATTGCAGTTTCTGGGGCTGAGCAGAGGCGCTTGGCTGCTGGAGTGCATCCAGATCCTGGAGTGCAGGGCCTGGAAGAGGAGCATTGCACAGGGATTAGTTCCTGCCTTGGAAGTGATCCAGCCAAAGCTGGACCATCCAGAGAAATGATCCCCCTGCAAGATTCTTGATAGGCAAAAGGGGCAGGAGATTTATGGGGGTACAAGCTGCTTCCTGAGACAATCACAGCAAAGGAAAAGGACTTTGTTCCTGGTCCAAAACCTTGAGTATTTGGTTGAAAGAAAACTGCAATGTAATGCAGGGACAAGTCCAGATCCCAGGCCTCTCTCTCATGGACCCCACTACATTCTGACAGTAATTTCTCTCTCTGCCACCACTAGAACCCAAATCTCTGCTTTGCAGTATTCCAGCTCCAGAGCACAGAGGAAAGTGCTCCTTCTCCAGACCAACCACTGGCTCAGCCACTCTGTTGTGAAAAGTGGCTTTAGACTCTCTCAGGAGAAGGTTAGAAATGAATTCCTGGTTTCCAATGCATGAACACACACTGTAACTCATTATAAAGAAGAGATTTTGCCCTCAGCATCTCTTCTGGTTCTGGCAATGTCTTAAAGGAAAGCTGCAGCAATTACATTTTGGGGGAAACTCTGTCTTGAGGCATGACATCACCCTGGGAACTTCACGGGCTGAGCCCCTTGCAGGTGAGGCCAGCTGTGTCCTCATTTCTGGGTCTCTGGGGGTTCAGAGGTGGTGCAGCAGGAGGAAGGCAGCTGACTCTGTTAAGAGCATGGATTTTATTAATTCACAAGTGGCAAGAAGTAAAACTTTCCAGGGGCTGGGTGGATTTGACATGGTAGATTTTGGTATGAGGAGAAAGCTCAGTAAACTTCAGATCTCAATTTTTATCTTGCCTTGACCCCACTTGTGCCTCAAATGAGGGTTTTTTTAGAAAAACTTTCTGAAGTCAGGAGATTTATATCTTATTTCCAAATGGAACAGACTTTGCTGAAAACGGCATGGATTTTACCAGGTCAATACAATTTATGATGAAATAGGAGACATTTAAATCTAGTTCTACATAAATAGCCCCAGCAGGGAAGCAGTGGAGCCTGATAAAAAAAAAAAAAATTAATCCATTTTTAATGCATCTGCATCAGAAAATGTAACATCAGCCAAGGAGATCTCAAATCCTTCCTGCAGTGGGTAGGAAAGGGAACACACTGCACATGCCAGCGAGAGTGTGGGCAGACTCACTGGCTACACTTATTCTAAAAGGATTCATACCACCTTTCCTGAAGTGACATTCAGACCACATCCAGTGCCAATATTATACACAGTTAACAGACCACAGTTTGGAAAGTGATTTTCCAAATTATGAAGTAGGTGAGTAAATCTGGCAAGAGTGAGTGCAGCAACAACCGTGGGTGAGGTGGCCAGAACCAGGGGGTGAGGGCATCAACCTGCTCTGCTGAGACCACATCCCAGGGTGTTGGGCACAAAATCCAGGCTGCTAGAGAAGGGAGATGCAGTAGCAATGTGGGAATACATCCAGGTGTAGAAATAGAGGAATTCAGTTCCTCCAAGAGGCATTTGGTCCAAGCCCCACCAGGCTTCCACAGTGAGCACCTTGTGCTCGCTCTGCTCTGCAGCAGCAGCAGGTCCATCATTACCCAGCAGCTTTATGGCCATCCAAACTCTCTGTGATCTCTGTTCCTTGAACTTGCACATCTTTCAAGAAGAAAAACTGGGGGGAAAACTAACTTGAAAGCTGGGTTTTACTGCCTTTAGTCAAGATTCACATGATACCTTTTAACAGCCTTTCCTTGCCCGGTTTTCAATTAACTGCTCTGCACTGAAGATTGCAGACTGTCAACTCATGCAAAGAGTAAATCCTTTCCTAGAGCTTCTTAAACTATTTTCTCAGCCTCCTGACTGCAGAGGGCTTTGAACAAACTGCTTCCAGGGAGGGAAAGGAAAATGAAGTGAATGGTTTGTTGCAGTCAGCAGCATTTCTCCCAAGGTGTTTGCGCTGCTGCTCTGCTCCGGGGAGGAGGAGCTGTCACATCTCAGTGGACTTTTTCCAGGCAGAGTCATCAGTTTTGACTTTATATTTCCTTGGGGTTAGATGGAAATTTCTCAAGAATAAAAGTAAGAGGCAGAAAAACACCTACCTACCTACCTATCATATACAATCTGTGAGAGGTGAGACAAGAAGGGACTACAGAATGTTTCCAATTTGCTTCAGAGCAAAAAGAAGGAGCAAAAGAGAACTGAAATGCTTTAGTAAAAGCTGACACTCCTCATTTTTCAGGTCAGGACCAAAATGGAGGTGACATTTGAAAAGGATGCCTGCTTTTCCAGGAATTTGTTTGAATACTAGGTGTTGTGGTACTGCAATACCTGATGCTGAGAACAAGTTGGTGAGAAATACAGGATTTAAAGAGAATTCTCCACTCTGGAGACATGAAGTGAGCAAATTAGGAACATTTTAAAAAAGAGAAAATTTGATAAACTCTTTAAAGTGACCACAAGTCAACTGAACTATGTTAGCAGGAGGGACCTGAAAGGTATGGGGATATGGGGACATGGTTTTTTTGTTTTGGGTTTGGTTGGTTGGGGTTTTTTTAAATTTTAAAATTATATCAGTTTCTTGAGAGAGAGAGAGAGAGTACACTACCTTGCAAACCTGACATTCCAGACTAATTTTAATTCTCTCATAAAGGGGCAAATTGGAATAAATAAATGGTGGCTGAGAAAGCAGAAAAAAGCAGTCCCAGAATAACTGTTCCCTCTGAAAAAAAAAAAAAAAAAAAAAAAAAACCCAAAATAACTGTTCCCTCTGAAAAAAAAAAAAAAAAAAAAAAAAACCCAAAAAAACTCAAAAAGCCCACACCAAAACAAAACAACAAAACCAACCCTATAGAGAATAGCCAAAAAAGCCAGGTTCACCATGGATGCAGCCCAACATAATTCCCTGCATTCAGGCTTGCAGAGACACAGCCCTGAAGACTGCTCAAAGAAAAATTCCAGTGTTAAAATATGGTCATTTTTCCATTTCCATCATTGATTGCTTCCAGATAAGGAAATGTACTACAAAGTCACTTGGGAAGCAGCCTTTAATGTGCCTCCAAGACTTCCTGGGGTTTAACTTGTCATTTCCTCACTAAAAGATGCTGCTTCAGACCACTGGACTTGGGCAAGGCAACCTCAGCACCATTCCCATTGCATAGCAACATTTATTATTCATTTTCTTGTTAAAGGAGGCTTCAGAAATTTCCCAGAAAAGCAGGGAAAAGACTAAGAAAGAGGAACCCATTGTTCCATCAGCACAAGGAGCAGGGACAAATATAAGTAGGTGACTATATACACTTAAATATGTATATACGCCCCCTCCTGAAAGAGTGACAAATTGCAGTAAACTTCATCTCACTGTTTTACTGTAATTTGTCCCCTTCTCAGGACATTTCCCTTGCCAAGAGGAAGGGCTGGAGCCCTCCCACCTCCCTCCCTCCTCCAGCATCTTGGCTCTAACCTGGCACAAACCCTTTGCTGCATTTTATATAACTTCATTGGGCTGACTTTCCAACTGCTTAACAGCCCTTATCAGCAAATAAAAGCCTCCAGCAGCAGATGAGCAAAGTGATTGAGAAAGCTATAAAAACTGAAAAGAGAGAGCTGTCTGTAGTTAAAACAAGCCTCAGCTCCTGCTCCCCAGCCAACTCCCCCAGTAAGCACGGAGGAATAGCAGCTTTATTACCCTCCCTTTGATTGTATGTCATCATTACAGCATTGTTTTCCCACATACCAATTCCTTCCTAGCTCCCACTTGCAATAAAACCCAGAGATTTGGGTTCTTTTAAAAGATTAACGGACACAGCTGCCCCCATACTCTAAACTTCTGGAGTGGCTGGATATCACTCTTGAAATTCCAAATTCTGGCAGTTTTCTGCCTGGGCTGGAAGTCAACGATGTCGTGAATTACAGTAGAGTTGTGTGGAGGAAAGGGGTTGGCACTGTGGAGAAATGAGACCTGTTGAGGGACAACTCCTCATAAAGAAACTCCAGAATTAACAACCCTTTTTGATGAAAACAGCAAACAGCAAATGTACAAATGGTTTACATAAAGGAAAAAAACACAGTTTTGCACAGAATGACTTGAGATTTGTCTGTGCTCTGCTTTGAGGGTGAGTAGGAAGTGGTGCTCAAACCCAAGCATGAAATCCTTGCTCTAAACACAACAGTTGATTCATGTGGGAGAAAAGCAAACCTTGGGGTCTGATTTGGAGGTGCTGGGTGGCTGGGACTTGCAGGATGAGGGAGGGAGCCACGTGCCCAGTGCCATGGGCAGGTTGCACAGATCAGCACAGGAGGTGCAGGGATGGAGCAGGGGAGAGCAGGGGAGAAGGGTCTTTTGGCTGGAAATAACTGAAACTTGGTTACTTTCTTTTGCTGGTGGGAGGCAGTTTGCAAGCAAGGGCTGATTTCTGTCTCTCCCAACCCCAGGAGGATTGGTGATTACCCCTAGCCCTCAGTGAACCCCTCATCCCTACAAAATGTCCATGCAGAGGCTTGCTGTGGAGCTGTAAGGTCCCCACGGTGCCCCCTCAGCTGTCAGGCCAGGCACAGGCTGACAATTTACAAAGAAATACAACAGGCTAGGCAAAGCCAGGCTGCTCACAGGTGTCAAGAGGGACAAGTGGGTGACCCTTTCAGCCCCAGGGTGACACCAAGGGCTGGCAGGGCACCCTCATGTCCCCAGAGCCGGGGCTCAGTTCCAGTCCTTCTCACATGCCTGGCCAATTCCCAGGATACGACCAGCTGGGATTTCTTGCTGGCACC
Source organism: Cettia cetti (assembly GCA_013401135.1). Lineage (NCBI taxonomy): Eukaryota > Metazoa > Chordata > Aves > Passeriformes > Sylviidae > Cettia > Cettia cetti. The sequence continues at coordinate 104,729 of VZUI01044467.1, read as the reverse complement.
ATTTAGGAGAGAAAAGTGAAAGTAAATGCAACATGACCTTCACCACAAGCCTGTGAGGCCTGTCAGACCCATGGAGCAGCAGTGAGTCTCTTGCCAGCCCAGAAACACTGTGTTTTCACTCTAGCTATGATGCCTGCATTTAGTATTCATTGCCATGTCACTGATCCTCATGAATTCCTCCCGTGTGCATGTGCCTCTCTCATCCATTTCTATCAGCATCCCACTGTAATTTATTATTAGTTAAGAATTAATAGACACTCGGAAGTATAATGTTACATTTTTGTCTTCTGGTGCTCTGAAGCATTTCATGCAGCAGATCAAGCATTAAATCTGTCATGTAAACACATTATTTTGTCATGTGATGCATTATGATAGCCCACTACCAGGAAAATGAAAAGCACTTAACAGTTCGTGTTTGATGTGTACTGTCAACAAAACTCAGGAAGAATTTATAGGGTGTTGTGGTTTAATGAGTACCTGCTTAATAGGGTTTGAGTATCATTCAAAAATGTGGCTTTACAGGAGACATGTGATACATTGAATTTCAATGTGAATTATAAAGCCCAATCTAGATCTCCAGGATTCTACACAGCAAAGATAATAAGATCCAGGGAGCTGTTTATTAACAATAAATCATTACTTTTTCTCGTTTTCTCTTGGAATATTCCTCTCTCCTTCATCAGGTTTTATGAAGCTGCAGGGTTCTTGTATGGAGGTGCCATCCAGTATCTTTGATTAGGGCAGAATAACTCAGCTATAGACAGGGGATGAATGAACTAAAGAGAAAGGAAGAGCTGATTAACAGGAACTCCACCAAACACCCAGACACAGGCAAGCCTGGCAAAGTTTAAGGAAATGAAGAGCTTGTTAATGACTTGGGAAAGCTTCAGTGAGTGTGTTTCCAGGTGGAATCTTCACACAGCAGACTCCTAACAAAAGCTCCTCACACCTGGCCAGATGTATCACAACAGCAGCAAAAAAAAAAGGCCAAAAATCTGAAAAAAGATGGAATTTCTTCACCCTTTTCCCCCCAGGATCCTGCTGGGAGTGATGCCTTAGGATTTCAGCTTGTATATTTTTCATATATTTGTAATCCTGTAATTCTTTAGTGTATGGCTCTGGACTCCATACACAGTGCTAGCTACTGTCCTCACATTTTGGTCAGACACAACAATTCCTCTCCAGGCCTGGGAATCAAGGACACCTCACTGCCTCAGGCCCCAAGAAATGTAAACCAAAAGTGAGTTGGGGCAGAGCAAACTCCTGGTAAAGTGACTTCTTTACCTGAAGATCTAACTGGAAGATTAACCCCCAATATGCAAATGGACCAAACTTATAAAAGTGTGAAAACTCATGACCTGTCATCCATTGTTGGGTGTAGCCCCTGGAGGGCTTCATCTGCCCTTAATGCACCCAAAGGCCCTTCATTAAATCCAACTGCTTTTTACTCCCTTAATTCTGTCTTGTCTCTGGTTATAGCTAGCCCAAAAAGGCATCAGGAGCACCTCCCACAAACCAAAACAAGAAACAGTTTGATATGACAAAAAACAGAGGGCAGCCTGAAGATAAATCCCAATCCCTTTGCTAGCCCAAAAAAAAACCCTGGCCAAGCAGTGCTTATAGAGGGAGTCAAAGGAGGATCTACCAAGTAGATCCAAGTTACAGCTCCCCTTGACCTCATGGTACACAGTTCACAGGGTAAGAGTCCTAAAACCATCTCTTCAGACAGCTTTGGTTAGAATTCATCAAGACCTGATGCAATTAAATGCTCTATGTTATTAATACTAACAAGATTTACTGCTCCCCATTTACAAATGATTTGCATTTTTATGCATTCTTTTAGCATGGATCATCACGAATTTCTTTGGTATTCATGAGGTTGCAATTTGTGTATTTCCATAATTACCTCATCATATTCCCCATTAGATAATGGACCAAGGGCATAAAACACCAAGCAGAATTCAAAAGCAGCATTGACTCTCTGCTCCACTGAGGGACTGAATGTCCCTTGTCCTTGAAGCAGAGCTCACAGGAAAGACCTGGGTAAGGGCTCTGCCCCAGCATTGGCTGAGGCTTGCAGATTATTTAAAAAATTAAAAAAAAAAAAAAAATCAGTGCTTGATCATTACAGCCTCTGGGAGTTTCCTTCCTCACCCTAACTGGGTCCATTGACACATTCTCTGCACAGCCCCTGTGGACTAAAGAGGATTGTACCACGTGCATGACAAGATAAGGACTCACAACCATTTCCATTCCACAGCTTTTAAAGCAGGACACAGGTGAGAGCTGAAGAACCAGAATCAGCTTGGACAAACAGCCCCCCATGCAGGGACACTGTCACCACACCCCCTTTAGGGACAGTTTATATCCCAAACTCACCCAGCCAAACCTCACAGGTAACTCACCAGTGCACTGGAAGGAGGAGGGGGGGAGGAAAGGAGATGAATTTCATGTACATGGGAACCTTTTTGTGCACTTAGGGATGGAGATGAACAGATTTAAAATTAACAGGCTCAGTTCACTGCTGGGCAAGTGATCTAAAATGGCCAATAAATAATTCATCCCAGCACCATCCATCACCATGCAGTCTGGCCAGTGATGCAGCCCATGTCGGGGGCCTCACTTGGTGAAAAGAGACAACTTAATTCTGCACAAAGTGAATAATCCAAAATCCCATAAATGATTCATCGCTGGATTAAAAGCCAGAGATTTCTCCATAAAATTCTCTGCCCTACATTAAATATGCAGATGATTGTGTGATGTTTATTAACTACTGGATGGCTTAGTTATGGATGACACCAGCTATGGTGCTTGAGAACACCTTTGAAGCCATGAATCTTCATTAGATGTGCATTTAAGCATGAAAAGGGGTTACCTTCCAGGATTCAGTGTTCACTTACATCAGTTGAGCTACAGAATATGTATATGAGATAAAAGAGTCAGGCCTTAGTGTACTGTGTTTTAGAAAACATAACCAAAGACAGGATTTATTCCCTAGTTTGAATTACCTACCATGGGCTCATTTAAACAAAGTTGTAAAAAAAAAAAAAAAAAAAAAAAGCCCAAAACACAACCCCACAAAATTCTCCTTTTTTTCTAGATACTTAAAAAAGAAGCTGCATTTTGAAATAGTCAGAGAATATTCAGCTTCTTTTCCTCTAAATCAAAAAAATGATATTTTGGGAAGTGGTATATTTCCCTTCCCCTTGGAGAAGGGTCAGTGCTTGAAAGACTAAAGGAAGGCAATGAACTGTTACCAGAGATTATTTCCCAACACCTTCCTCCCCAGTTCTTCCACTAGTATTTGCACACTCCAATTTGTCTCTCCCCACCCAATGTCCTCATGGTCTTTTTTGTCTCAATTTCAAACTACTTGGAGCTCTTTAGCTGAGGTTAGAAAAGAAGTCCTATGAGGAGAGGCTGAGGAGGCTGAGGGAGCTGAGGGTGTTCAGCCTGGAGAAAAGGGGACTCAGGAGGGACCTTCTTGCTCTCAGCAACACCCTGAAAGGAGGTTGTGCCCAGGTGGGGATCAGGCTCTGCTCCCAGGAAACCAGCAACAGGACAAGAAAAGGTATCAAGCTGCATCAGGGAAGGTTCAGGTTGGACATCAGGAAGAATTTCTTCACTGAAAGCACTGTCAGGCATTGGAAGGGCTGACCAGGGAGGTGGTGGAGTCCCCATCCCTGGGGGTGTTCAGGGAACTGTCCCTCAGGGCTCAGGTCTGGGTGACAAGGTGGGATCAGTCATGGGTTGGACTCGATGATCTTGGAGGCCTTTTCCAACCTGGTGGATTCTGTGACTCTACACCATGGGGTGAGGAGATGAAGCTGAGGAAATGAGGGTTCTCTGTGGGAAGCCCCACTCCAGTCACAGCGTTCTTCTTAAATCCTAAACACTCTCCAAAGTGATTCCTTGGAGGGCTCCTTGCCAAGAGCCCTGTCCTGCTGGATGGCAGGAGGGAGTGGATGCAGAGATGAGCTGTGGGACTGTTTAGGACTGACTTTTCCTTTCCCAGGTCACTGCTTCCACAGTGTGATTGCAGGAGCTGCTGAGTCTTGGGGTTTGTGATTTAAATTAGCAAGAGAAACCAAAATCACTCTGCTCCCAGCTGGGGTTAGACAGCAGCAGGAAGGGGAAACCAAAACGTGCGTGGTCACCACAGCAAGAAAACCACAAGAAAACCAGGGTGTTACTGAGACTGGCAGGAAATTGTGTTGCTAGAGCCAGAGCCCAGGCCAAGTGTGCTGAAAGCATTCCCTAGAGCCATGAGCTCAGCCCATGAGCTGAACTCCTGGCTGGGACCTCCATCATCACTGGAGGAGGCTGCATTGACTCTGCTTGGTGTCAGCAATTTGCATCACCTTTACAGCCTCTTCTCATCTCGCCAGATGTTTCCCTGCTTAGTCTTTGCAGCTCAATTTTGCCATCTGCTGTCATGTCTGTGGCAGCACGTCCCATTTCCTCTTTCCAGCAGGCTAAAATTTTCCACTTTTTCATGCATTCATCTCACACTGTGTGGTTATCTCTGCTCTTTCCCCAACTCCCATGATGCTATTTATTCTTATTTCTAATTTTCTATGTACTCAGCCGCATTCTTCCCTTCTGCTTGCTCTTTCTTAAGCCCCAATTACATTTCACCTTTGGAATCAAGAGATTTATTTATAATAACCTTAAAAAATGCCTGGAAAAGCACATTAAGGCTAAGAAACAAACTAGGAAACATAATGAAATGTGCTGCTGAGATGGAAAGGGACCATCAGAACAGTCAGCTCCAATAAAGTCTATTAAGAGAGGTCTCTTATTAATCTCAAAATGATATTTAATTCATTCCTCTGGTTTCTCCTTAAAGGATTTGTATTCCTAACTCAGCACTTGCCTTTTTTTTTTCCTCAGTATTTCCTCCTGTTTTCTCATTAGTCAATCCCATATGCCAAAATATTCAGATCTCCCTTTTTAATTGCTTTTCTGTACCTCCTCCATACTAATCTGGTAGTTCAGTCATTATCTCCTCACGTCAGACCTCCTTTACCCTCTTTAATCAGTCATTTTGATACAGACAATTGTCCACAAAGTACTGGGGACAAGTAAAAATTATTACTTGGACCAAAAGCTAAATCCTTCATTAATTAAGCACCGTGCTCCACAGAGCCAAGCCAGACTCTCCAGATATAACAACATTTAGGCTTGACTTGGTCTCTAAGCAAATTAAAACTTGATTTGCTCTGCCACAGGCTCCCTGTGCAAGTCCATAAATGCTGAGATAACTCCAGCAGCTCTAAGTGCTGGGGAGAGGCCTCAGACCTGGGTGATTCCAGCTCGTGGTGCCTGGTGGTTTGAGAGGTGGTGTGAGGCCAGGATGGAGGGACTGGAGTTTTGGGGAAATGCAGGGTGGTTTTAAAGCAAATGGCTTTGGTCCTGTGCCCTGTTTATTGCTTTAATCTGTTATCAGAGGGGTTTTTTTGGCTACAGTGCCTTATCTTTAATCAAGTGTATTTTATTTTTTTTTTGCCATCCAAGGTAAAAGTCTTAAAAATAAAAGCCAGTATTTCCAGATGCCAATGACATCCTCTCCAACAGCCTTTTCTTTCTAAAAACTTGCTGCTTTTATCTAGCTTTTCTCCACTAGACCCAGAGACTTCATTCTGGGGCTTCTGTTGCTTTTGGAAAGCAGTATTTCCTCCAGCTACATTTAAAAGGCTCACTTTAACCTTTCCCTGAACGTACTGACAGCCCGAGCCCTCACAAATAACTTCAATGAATTTTCATTTAAATGAAACCCTTCCCCAATCCTTGCTTCCAATTGCCATTCTAAACCCAAGGCCCTGCCTCAATAATTGGGCTGAATAAAAAGATAAATAGGAATGCTCAGTGGCATAAGTTACACTTACAGCTTCCCTGCAGCTTCTCAGGGCTGCATTTCCACATGGCTGATCAGATCAAACTCACTTTGTTGGCTCCCATCTTTTCTCCCCTTGTGCAACTCCCCAAAACCAGGGCTTTTAAGTCCAGCCAGCACCACAGCAAATGTGCTAGAACCTTCCCAAGTGAGAGCCAGCTCTGCTGTAAAGAAGTCATTAGAGAAGAGCTAATTAGTAAGAGCAAAAGGATTGGCCCAGCTCTGCCAACTGGAAGCTGCAATGGAGATATTGTTGACTTAATTAGCAGGTTTAATTGGGTGGGGGAAAAAAAGGCAGAAAGAAAAGTTTGGGTTTTGCACAGGAGTACATCAAAACAGTTTGGGATTTTCTTTTTTGCTTGTTATTTTCATTTCTCACAGGTCTGTGTGGGGTTCATGCCTAGAAGTGACAGATGCTGGGGCCCTGTGCTCTGTGTTGGAGTGGTGGCAGCCACAGTCACGGGTGTGGGGCACACACAGGTCCCAGCTAAGCAAACCCTGGGAGCCCACAGGCCACATCCTCTGTCTGGGGACTCTCCTGTGCCTCCCACAGCACCACCAGACCGGGGTGCAGGGCTCTGAACCAGACCCAGAGGGACCCCAAAGAGGAACCTGCCCTGTCTGCCCCAGCTCATGGCTGTGAGAGGGTGCTGGAGAGTTCAACACAGCCCTGAGCACAACCAGAGGGGAAATCCAGAGCTGCCAGACCGTGCTGGCTTCTGATCCAAAGCTGTTCCCACCATGTGCTCTTACTTCAGGCTGTCGTTGCCCAGAGGTGCTGTGGCTGGCACTGGTGAACTCCAGGCAGTGGAGAACAAACCCTGTCATGGATTGGGATCTTCTCCCAAGGTCACTGCAGCAGAATGGGTGAGGACCCCAGGGAATTACACAAAACCCTGCAGTGTATCCCATCAATGATCCCCCAGCCTCCATAGACAACCCTCTTCCTTCAGAAAGGAGTGGATGGGGGTTTGTGGGGGCAGAAAGGAGAAATGTCCCTCCAGGTTGGTCTTCTGGGCATTTTCCCACCTCTGGAAATGCTGCAGTATTTCTTTGGAGAGGTGAGACAGCACACCAGTCATTTCCACACCTGGGAAATTGCTAACTCCTGTTGAAATGCCTTAGGATGTGGCACAAAAAATCCAATTGCCAGCGACAAATTACAAAGTTTATTAACATATTCTCCAAGGGTTATTCAAACATGCTGAATCACAGGCAGTAGTGATACCCCTTAAGTAATCTGCATTTTTGATTTAAACTCACGGCGCTCTTGTGGCCTAATTTTTCTGTTGATTACATAAAAGCATTAAAAAACTGTATTTTATGATTCCTTCTCTTTCTTTATGGCAATCTGAAGATAGGCAGCCTTCCATGTGATCTCTTCTGTTCCTCACAGTACAAGATGTAATCTAGGGAGGGCATTAGTAAAAATGGAGAAAAACAAATTCAATTGTGCAACATGGTGTTAGTAAGAAGGCAGATGCCAGAAGCACCCATGAATAATGCATAAAGCCCCTTCTCAAATAAGCTTCTTTATGCAATGAATTTTAAGGGTGATGTGGGAAAATTTGCACAAAGATTTTAGATTTTCATAGTTGAAGCTTTGGCCTTTGTTTTATACCCACTGATATTTTGAGGGCTCACAAGTATCTCTCAGTGCAGCATGGAACAGGCCCTTTTTATTTCCCATGGCATCTGCAGATGATGTAGGAACTCTTCACAGGGAAAAAATGTTGTTTTCTCCTTCAGCACCGCTGAAAACTTTGTCAGTCCCTTCTGGTGGTCCAACACTGCAGTGAGAAGCACAGATCACTGTGGATGGGGCAGGAGGACATTGCTGCTTCAGAGCATTCTTTTTTATTTGTAAAATCATCAAATTCCCATGGAAATGGAAACCTGAAGCTACTGAGTCCAATGACTGCAATGAAGTAACTCCTGCTTTTTCCACCAGGGAGGTATTTACCTAGCTTGCATGCTTCTCGTGGATAGGAGAGGGTTGTTTAAACCCTGTAATGGCAGCTGTAACCACCCTGGGACTCAGAAAAGTCTCTCCCCAATCCCTGTCTCCCAGGTAGAGCAAGCAGTGAAGGACCAGCTATCATTGAAAAATTATTGCTCTTTGGAAAAGGGGTGATACTTCACTGGACTCCCCTGTGGTTCATCCACAGAATTTTTATTTTTTTTTCAAGATAAGTCAGAAGATATGAACTTATCAATTACATTTGCACAAGATAATCATGTCTGGCACTCAATCAAAAATAAAAGCAGATGAAGCACTTCCTTAAGCTGTCGTCACTACACTGCAGTAACAATTGCTTAATTCCTCCATTGCTCTGGCTTTCTGTTCAATCCTAAGTGGAAGCAGCATCCAGGAACCATTACTGAATTTCTGGAGTTAAGTTACCTGAAGTTTCCTCCTAATACAACTTTGGTAATCAGCACCACAAGCCAATACTGCACCCATTACAATCAGTGGCCAGTACCTTCCTGTCTCTAAGAAAAATTACACTGGAACTTTTTAATAGGAAATTACAAAATGGATTACCTTTTTGTTATAAACTTCTTTGTGTGTTTACCTGGAAGCAAAATAATATTAATGTTACAATGGCAAAAGGAAATCTATAATTCTAATGTATCTGTCAAACCAGCTCAGAAGCAATGACAGCAAGTTGCAAAATTTCTGTGGGCTAGGCAGGAAAGAAAGGATCCCATCCTGGTTTCAGTTTACACCAGTGCCTTTTGGGAGCATTTCCAGGAAACTGTGAGGCCACTTAAATATAAAGAGAGACCCAACAGGATGAGCCAGCCCTGCAACAAATGAGGGAACAGGTTCCTTGCACAGGTTCCCTCCTGCTGCATCCACACCAACCCCTCCTCCCTGGCCCCTGGATGGTGCCACAGTCCTGGGGTAAGGACAGCACCTCCCACAGAATGAACACAGCAGTGGCACCAGGAGCAAGGCAGAGTTCCCAGAACAGCCAGGGACTCAGGAGCACACGTGCATCAGGCCAGCATTGGAGTAATTTAGCTAAAGGGTACTTACGTTTCCAAACCAATGAGATCATCAGGATGAAAAGGATGGACCCAGCTATGACACTGGCAATGAGAATGGCAGAGCTGGGAAACTGGAAGGGAGAAGAGAGAAACTGAAAAGGCTTTGGGAGCATGTTTCCTTCAGAGCTATCTGCAGAGGAGGGGCTGCTTTGGTGCTCAGAGCACCGGGCTGCAGTTTGCAACACTGTTCTGAGCTTGCCTGTACGAAGTGTTGAGAAGACACATTGAGCTGACCACGATAAACAACATGATTTACCTGTTCAGTACTTCATAAACCTTATTCTGAGATATTGAAACCAGATTCATCCCATTTAACACGAACTTCTCAATAAGGTTTCCAAAGCAGTAGGAGCTCAGTCACCTCCATCCTTCTCTCAGAGAGAGGGAGGTGTAACATCCTCCCAGCTTGTCTTTGCCTGGTCACACCTCGGGGATGTTACCTCCCCTCTCTCACAGGCATGCCAGGGGATCAGTTTTTTCTGAAGTGTCCAAGTCAGATGGAATGCTCAGGCATTGGCTCTATCCACTGAAAAGAGGAACAGGTGGTTCCTGAGCTATTAAATATAAGTTCAAGCCACTGTTTGCAAAAGCTGTCCCTGCAGTATGAGTACACTGAAAATCACTAGCATGTCCTGCTGTCCTGATTTCCTCTCAAACATCTTGAAACTTACAGGAGGTTTTGCCTTATCTCCTCTATCTTCATTTTTGCCAGCATTGCCATCTGAATTTGCTGAAGCCTCTGAAAACGAAAGAGACAAAATTATTACTGGCACGGTCACCTGAGGGTGTGGGGGCTGCAGTGGCTGTCACTGCTTCAGTCAAGGAGCAATGAACTCTCAGGGAATGAGACCCTTGCACAACCAAAAGAGAAGAATCAGTTTCCACCAGAAATGATAGCTGAGGAAGACATGGGAAACTTCAGCCTTCATCCATACAGGGGAAAACCCAGGGACACCTTCACTATCTCAGGGACACCTTCACTATCTCAGGGACACCTTCACTATCTCAGGTCATCCAACCTGGTCATGGACACTTCCAGGGATGGGGCAGCCCAGCTCCTCTGGGCAGCCTGTGCCAGGCCTCACTGCCCTCATAGGGAAGAATTTTTTCCTAATATCCAATCTAAACCTACCTTCAGTCAGCTTGAAGCCATTCCCCCTTCTCCTGTCACTACATATTCTTGCAAATAGCATCTCTCCAATATATAATCCCATTAGAAAAAAAATGTAATGCTATTAATTTAATGCTATTAATTTAATGCTATTAATTTAATGCTATTTTTCTTTATTTTTAAACTTTTCAGAATATGTTATCCCAGGGATAACCTAATCTGCCCCAAATATCTCAGCTCTGACCAGTCCCCTGTGAGAGCTGTGTTGATGTGTCTCCACATCTCACGTGCCTGTATTTTATCAAAGACATGGACAGGGCATGGGTAGCTCATGTCAGTGTAAGTAGAAATTTGCACAGGAGTAGAAAAGAGATGATGACTAATAAGTATAACAGCTAAACAAATACAGGTAATAAAACCTTAAGAAGTACTAAAAATCCCAGGGATTGCATTTTGTCATATGCCTGTTTTATGACACTCCACTCTCTCAGAGATCTGTACTTCAGAGCTACCCCAAATCTACAAGAAATGCAGATGTAACAGTGACAATGCAGGTCCAACAAGACAAAGTTAAATTTCATGGCAACATGTGCAGCCCAGCTGATGGGACCAACTGCTCACTTTGATTCTTGAAAGAGCAAAGATATTTTGGGGGCCTGAAGTATGGCTGGGTCTGGCAGGGTTGTAGCTGGGGGAAAACAAGTGAAGAGAGAAGAGAAATGAAATCAGAGCCTGGTCAGCAGGAGCCATCCACCCTAGGCAACTCAACCTATCTGCCAAAAATTGTTCATGGAGATGGAGGGCTCTTAACCCTGGGTTTCTCTCCTGCTGTTCTGACATCAATACAATGTTCAGCAACAAATCAGTCTTCCCTTGCCTCACAGCAAGCCTGAGCTGGGTGTGTTTAGTGCATTATTTCACAGAGTGAAAGGAGACCAGTCAAGAACCGGACTTGGCTTGTGGCTCTCACCAGACACAGCCAGTTGTGCTGCAGCACTTTCACACCTTGTGACAGTTTGACACGAGTTTTGCACAGGTGGGAGTGACTCACACCAACAGGGTGCATCTTCTGCTTCTTTGGTGGCACTTTCCAGATCACTGTCACAGCTCAAGCTGCCCCAAGAATCCTGGAGCTAAGACCCTTTGTAAAACTTCTTATTTACAACGACAAAATGCAGGCATTATCCATCCCCCCCAGGAGGGTGACAAGTGAGACTGGAGTGAGAAACCCTCATAAATGTTCAGGAGATCAGTTTAGTCTCTTCTGTGAGCCCTCTCCAGGGGCATTAAAGAACTCTCTTTCTGCTGTAGGTCTTTAGGTCTATCAAAAGAAGACCTGCAAAAATCGAAATACTGTGGCTTTAAAAATTAAGAGATTCTTGGCTTTTACTGGAAGTAAGAGGTCAAATACCACATGTCATCCTTGAATTTTAGCATTAAGTTCTCTGTTGAGGGCACAAAACTTGGGAAAGATTTAAAATGGAAATCTCAATTATCATAGTGATGACAAATCAGATATCTGAAAATTCAGAGATGTTGAAAAGTTTAGGGTTTGACTTCTTTCAGACCCAAGACACCTGACACTCATGAGTTATGCAAAATCAACTTCCTTTGGAAGTATAAAAACATGTTTTTCTCTGCTGCTTTTACATTCTGATTTCAAACAATTTCTGTGTGGACCCCAGATACTGCCAGCTGCAATGAATAACTATCAGTACGTGCTTGGTGCACTCTTAAGAAGACTCAACAGTTTTGTTTGTGCCAAATTTTTACTTTCTCTCAGCAAGCAGCTTCTGACCTTGTAATGTTTCCTACTCACCCATGACAGACATCTCTTCCATCATGACAGAGGTGGTGGATTCCTCTGCAGTTGGAAGAATACCTGGGAATTCAGCAGTCACTGAAGCTGGAAATGTACCTGGGGATTCAGTAGTCACTGAAACAAAGTAAAAAGTAATGCTTACAAAGATCACTAATTAGAAGGGTCTCCACATGGCTTTCAAATTTGTGCAGACATCAATCTGGAAATGAAGTCAGTAATATGGATAAAGTAGCAACCTACAAATGGTTTGATAACAGGTCACCCTGATCACTAATAACAGCAGCAGCCTTCATATGAGATGAAAATGTAAATACTCAATTTCGAACATGTTTTGAATTCTCACTATTTCTCAAGCAGGACATAATCTAAACTAAACTTTTCCCCGGGCAATTTCAATTGTCTTTCCCAAATCAAGGAAAAAATTAGTTAAGTGAATCCCTCTTACTCCACCTCAGGTGCTGGGCTTTGCATTTTTTTTTTTTTCTTTTTTTCTTCATGAGGTTTCTGCCACATTATTTCTCCATGTTAAAGCTCTCCAGCAGGAAGCCTGACCCTCTGCTGCCTTGGCTGTTCACCGCAATTTAGCATCATCTACATCCTCTGACCTGTGTTTGCCTAAACCCCTTGAAACACACCCATAGGCATCTCAGATATAAACAGTAGCATTTGGAGAGTCTCTATGATGCCAGCCAGGCTAACACAGAGCATCTCTGCTACACAGAAAAAGGAAAGGACTGGGGCTGGTTACCCTCTATACTTCCAGGGAGAGTGGAGCAGAACATGACATCTTCATGTTCTGTTGTCACATCAGCTGCTTGGGAAGTAGTTGAAAAATGTGGGGGAGCACTTGTTCCCACCACAGTTACAGGAAAAATATCATCTTCTGTCACAGCAGCTGTTGAGGGAGCAGAGATCTCCCCTGTAGTTACTGCTGGAGGCTCGGGGGCTGTGGTTTCTGGTGGAAGGGTGCTGGTTGTCAGCAGGACTGTGGTCTCTGTTGCTGGCTGGAGATCAGAGGTTGCTTGAGGAGCAAAAGTTTCTGTAAAATGTTCAGAGAAAACAGGAGCTTCTTTCGTGGTGGTGGTTGTGGTCGCTGGAGGGGCTGTATGGAAAAAACACAGCCAAGGGAAAAGCCAGGTCAGAGCATTCACAACCAACCTCAAGGGAAGCCAATGCAGAAATGAATAAAAAATATCTGGCTGCTAAAATACTGGAAATGGAGGTGGGAGAGTTACTATTCAGAAAGCTATTTTAATTAGCTGAAAGCAAGACCATTCAGAGAAATTCTCAGATTTATAGATTTGATTTTCTTTTACTGGTCTCAAATATCCCCTCCCTGACCGTCTCATAGAAACAGAAAGGACAGAACCTTGTGTGGTAAAACCCCAAAGTTTAACAACTTTGTTATTTTGCTTTTCAGTGTCCTCATAAAAATACAACAAATAAAACAGCTCAGTTTTTCATCTACAATATTCTTGCTAATCTTTGCAACTGGTTCTTTTTTCATGGACTGTTGCCCTCAGCCTCAGGGGCAGACAAGCAATTGCAACATTTTTTACCCTCTCTCCTTTGTATTGTTTAAAACAAACAAATGTGCTGTGTGTGCCAATTGCACCCTGAAACAGACAGAAAAAAATTGTCTTTCTGCTTTGTGGAGGGTGGACATCATCTCTTTTTTTTTTTTCCTGTGCAAGACCTTACTTTATCCTGCAGTTCAGAAAAAAAATAGGAAAGGGAATAAGCCCTTCAAGACTCTGAGACAAAATTTCCAAATATGTGGGTGTTGAGGACCCACCCTTAAGGGGAAGGAAGAACCCTTAAGGGTGGGTCATTCTAATGTGTCTCCTTATGTCATGAATGGAACAAAAATCTTTTCAGTGTTGGGACGAGCCTCAAATGAAAAACCAAATTTCATTACAAAGACTCTTTAAATTACAAATCCCTGTTTAATTCCATCATCTTTTAAATAGTCAAGCATAGCTACACAAGAAACTAAATATTCATTTGAAAGGTAAAAAAAGGGTAAAATTAGGGGTTTTTTTAATCTAAACTGCACATTGAATGTGACTCAAAGTGGCAACTGGTTGCAAATCTCCTTTGAAAAAGATGCAATTTGTGAAAAACACCTTTGGCCAAAACAAACCAAAAAAGTGCACATTGAGCACGTCCAGAGGAGGCCAAGGAAGCTGGTGAGGGGTTTGGAACACAAACCCTGTGAGGAATGACTGAGGGAGCTGGGGTTGTTCAGCCTGGAGAAAAGGACACTCAGAGGTGCCCTTATCACTCTCTACAACCCCCTGAAAGGTGGCTGTGCGCAGATGGAGCTGGTTTCCCTCTCCAGGCAGCACTGACAGGAGGAAAGGACACAGCCTCAAGCTGTGCCAAGGGAAATATGGGTTGCGTATTAGGAAAAAGTTTTTTACAGGAAGAGTGATAAAGCAGTGGAACTGAATGCCCAAGGAGGTGGTGGAGTCACCATCCCTTTATGCGTTTAAAAAAAGATTGGATGTGGCACTTGGTGCCGTGGTTTAGTTGAGGTGTAAGGGTTGGGTTGACTCAATGATCTTGAAAGTCTTTTCTAACCCAGTGATTCTGTGAATTCTGTGGCCCAAATTTTTCAGTCCCCAGGGAGTGGTTTCTCCCTGCTGGCTGTGTCCCCAAGGTCCCCAGACCCACCTCTGGCCAGCTCCAGCCGTATGTTCCTCTTGATGTCGTTGAACAGGCCGGGGATCTCCACACGGCAGCAGTACAGCCCCGCATCCTCCGCCTGTGCCACCCTGATCGTCAGGGACACGTCCCCAAAGAAGACTGAGCCCCGCAGGTTGTACCTCTGAGACGCCCTGAACGTCACCTTACTGCCAGTGGTGTGCAGAATTTTGTTGCTGCACTTGGAATTGGGGCAGGGCCCTCTGCCCCAGCACATGTCGGAGATGTCCCTGCGCCGCGTCACGCGGTAGGAGCAGGGCAGTGTCACAGGCTGCCCCACTGTTCCTCTGACAACAGCTTCAGACACCGTGGGTGCTATCAGGGAGAAGGAGGAGAGGTGAGTGCTTCAGTCTCTGAGGGTGAATAACAATGAATAATCTGCCTACACAGCACAGTGAACGTGTGCTACACAACACGTGAAGAAACACTCCTGCCTGCAGGCAGGCCACAGCTGCTGGGCCCCAAGACTTCTCCTGGAGCCTGTGGCAGCTCATGCCCCAAGGTATTACAGACAACAGCTCTCAGGCTTTGCTTTGCTCCTCACTCTGGTCCTGGCCAGCTGCTGGAGGATGGCTCATAAAATCATCAGGCATGTGGTGAGCAGAGCTGGGGTCTGTCGCTGATAGCCCAGGCACAGGCAGGACATCTGCACATGGAATTTGAAAACTCTGCTCCTGTCTCATCTCCTCTCCTAGGAGGCAGTTTGAAAGTTGTTCAGAACCCTGTTGTGAAAGACATCTGGTTTTCTCAGCCCACCATCACCTTCTTCAAAAAGGAAATGCTGTCACAGTTGCCTTTCACTGACAGCCTCAAAAGCAGGGTCCAAAACACCTATTCATGTGTGAAATTAGTGTCTAACTAAGCTGGCAGAGCAGTGGGATCTGTCTGTAGGAGCCTGTTCTCAGAAAGTGCACTGAGCAGCCCTGCCAACTAATCCCACGTACCTTGTGGAACTCTGTCTACACACACAAGCTTTAGTTGTTGGTGTCATGCTGATGTTAAAAAGAGCACATACACACTTTCCTTGTCCTCTTACTCTCAGTGATCAGCTTAGTTGGTGTTTAGTGCCAATGCCCATCTTGGCATCTGGTCTGAATCTTTGCTATATATTATTATTTCCTCTTGAGTGTTTATGACATTCCCAGATTGCCTTAAAAGAGATTTCTTCTTCACAAAGTCACTTTACAAAAAAGGTTCCCAGACAGAGACAATCTTTCCTAGTTCACATTCACCTGGTCTGTGTCAGTGCTCTTACCTTCCTTTTGTCCCCACGTTATCATTTACGCACTGTGGAGCAGGAACTGAGGGACCTGGGGAGCAACCAGACCTGTGCCCCAACCCTGCAGATCTGATGTCTCATGGCCAGCTTGCTCACCCCAAAGAGGCCTTGCTGCTGCTGCTATTATCACCAGCTTTGGCCCTGGTTTGCCAAACATTTCTATTTTGCCAGATGTTTGAATGCCTTTCCTTTTTGGCATGACTCCCAGATAGCAAACAGATGCTTCCAACTGTGTCCATATCTCTTTTGTTTTCTCTTTAATGGACTATTCCCTAGGTGAGGCTTTAATCTGTGGCAGGCTGCCTCATGACTTATTATTGGGATGACATTTCAGATCCTTTATTGCTTATCCCACTGGCAAGAGAAGCCAACCCATTCAGCTTTCCACAGCACCAAATCCTGAAAGAATAGAGGCAGACAAAACAGCAGGCAGTACAGCCTGAATGACAGGAGCTTCTGCAGGCAAATGAAGGCAGGATATGCCAGAAAGTGAATTCCTGAGTACAGGATTTGTGGGATGGTGGCTTTGGCCCCTGGAAAGGAAAGGTTCATTTGCCTTGAAACCACAAAACAGAGAAAACATTTTCTCTATGCAGACAGGACAAGACATGCAGTTGACCTTGAAAATACTTCTGTGGGAGCAAGGGCTTAGTCATGAGCAGGTTAACACATATTTTGTGTGAAATATTGTGTTAAACACATGAGATGGTCCAACAAAGTCGTGTGCAAAACCAGCTAAAACTGTTGCTAGAAATCAGGTCACTGCTTCTTGAGGAGAAATGGGCCCATCTTCTGCTATCTCAGCCCAGATCTGCACAGCACAAAAGCAGACTTGTTAAGCAATCCTTTAACAAATGAAAATTTGCCTGCTCTTCTCTTTGAAAGAAGCAGAGCCCTGAACTTAGTAAATACATAAGTAAATCATTTAAAAGAAGAGGAAAGACACAAGGCATCAGAGTATCTTCAGTGCAGTTTCCCTCTAGTACTCCTGCTAGAAAGTTACAGGTTCTGCAGTTTCAAATCCCCTTTCTGTTTTTGTGAAGCTAATGCTGCCAACATCTGCCTGCTCTGCAGGCTGGTGAGGAGAGCTTCAATACTGCAGCAGCCTGGATTCAACAGCATGAACCTCTGCAAGGAATAAATAACTTACTTCTCAGGTGCAGCCTCTTCTACAGACTCATTTTCCAAAGGAAGTAGAAAATAGGAGGCAACGAACCATGTCTTTGAAATTAAGAGCTTCCTGAGATCCTGCTCTTACTGTAAGGGGGATGCTGCCCTTCTCCATGGCACTGACCTTCCAAACATCCAGATTTGACCCAAGGCTCTGCCTGGGTGTTCCCTGTGAGGTTTGCCACTCTAAGTCGTTCATCAGTGAGAGAGAAATGGACTCCAGATGTTTAATATCCCATCCAAAATAGAAAAATGTATTCATAAGTGGTCAGATCATACAGGTATACTCATATTTGTGTAGAGTTTCCCTCAAACCCACCCTCAGGGGTAGCTGGGACTAAGCAATAATTCCAATAGTTGCTCATGTAGTTGTCTTCTCTCCCACAAACTGGTCATTGGATGGGCAAAAACATTCATCCTCCAACCAAGACAGATGTTTGATAACTTTTTTTTCCCCTTGATCTATTCCTGGAATAATTATCCTACTTTGAAGAAGATATTTGAAATCTTTTCCTTATCAAACCTTTTTTGTTTGTTTTTTTTTTTTTCCTTACTGAAGCTTCTTTACTGATGAGATTGCAGAGGATATGACTGACAAACAGAAAAGAAGCATTTAACTGGCTATTGAACCTCAAGACAACACCTTCTCAGCATGGAGCTAAGTTAAAGAGCAGGTAACAAAAAGCCATTCTCTTCCTTCAGGAGATCTGCAAGGGAAGAGAACAAGGGAACTAACACAGAGGAAACTGCACACATTTCTAAGATGAGAAAACCACAAACCTCAAGCAGTATTAACTCAATAAATTAAAGATTTTTTTGAAGTTCTATATACAATTATGATCTTTTTCACTGTTTTGTTTTCACAAAGCAAGTGTTGCGGCTTTTCATTTGAAAAAAAAAAAAAAAAAGTGTTAGTTTCCTGAGCAAACACACAAAGAGCAGGTGAAGACTCACCTATAAAGATCTGTATCATCATCCAGTGGAGCAGCACAAAATAGGACATTCTGGCTGACAGAGGCCCCAGGGCAGCAAGTGGAAGGAGAGAAAATCAGACCTTATCCTTTGCAGAGGCGTTGAGTGAGTCCCACTGAAGTCTCATTTCTCCATTTCCAGATTTTACATGCTGCAAGAGTTTCTTCCCTGTGCTTCCGGATAGGGACTGGCCAAGGAGGGGATCTCCTGCTGTGCTCAGCACTGCTGCAGCCCCACTTGGAGCTCTGTGCAGCTCTGGGCCACACAATTTAAGGATATTCAGATGTTTGAACGTGCCCAGAGGAGGCCAACTGAGCAAGAGGCAGAGGCAGGAATCAATGTCCTGTGAGAAGCAGCTGAGGACTCCAGGATTGGAGAAGAGGGGGCTGAGAGGAGCTCAGAGCTCTCTGCAGCTTCCTGAGGAGGGGACGTGGACAGGGAAATGCTGATGTCTCCCCCTGGTAGCCACAGACAGGACACCTGGGGGTGATTCCCAGCTCACCAGGGGGATTTGCACTGGACATTGGGAAGTATTTATGACAGGGCACTAAACCCTGGAACAGGCTGTGCTTTTCCCCTTTCCTCTTCCAAGGCACTCAGCTTGCTATTATCACCAGAAATTTCAATATTCTGTTTATTTTGGAACTCTTAAGGCCCAGTTCTGTTCCAGGGTTCTGAGTGGCAAGAACAAATTCTGTGCATTTACACCCCTAAGCATTTGATGCAGTCTCCCTTCAGACATGGTCTTCACTTCCATTTGCTTAATCCCTCATTTCCCATGCTTCTGCCCTCTGCTTGAAGACCCCTCTCTTTCTCCAGCTTTGTGTTTTCTGTTTGCAAACACAGCCTTGGAGGAAGTTGTTGCAAATGTTTTGTTGCCAAAACCACATCCTTCCTAAATAAATGCAACATCATCTTCAAGAAATGTATTTCACTCCTTCTGACTGTTTTATTTCTTTCTGACCAATTGACAAATAAGTTTTCTGGAAGTTCTTCCCTGGAACAGCTGAGTAATAAAGCAAAAGTAATTCAGGGCAGTAAGGTCAGGAATGAAGAATTGCAGATAGACAAAATTCTGTGCAAATAAATGTAGCTCCAGTGCAAACTGGAGTGCAATTCCAAGTTCAAATGATAAAATGATGGGCTTTTAACCAGGCATTACACTTTTAGTAATGAGATTTTGGGCTTATCATGATAGTCAAGCCCATGAAAATATCACCCTTCTGCTTGCTAGCACTGAAAAAAGCAAATAAAATCTTAGCAGTAAAGGCAATGAATAAAATATCTAATTTGCTGTATTCTATCAGGTACAGTTCATACAATGAACAGAACTAATGAAACCTGAGGCATCCAATATCCTGGAGACTTTTTCCCTGCAATGATCATAGTTTCCCCCATTACTCCCCACCCAGCAGTGGCTGTGAGCTGATGCTCAGTTGATGCCAGGGCAGGGAGCAGCTGAATCTCACCTGGGGCACAAACCTGGGCCATTACTCAGCTACAAATTTCTATGAAGCTTGTCCAGACAGGACTGGACAGTGTCACAGGCAACCAGGAAAGGCACAGGATGAACACAGCATCCCATCAGCTTTGTCTTTATAGCAAGACTGGGCCAACAGCAGCAGAGTGCATTGAAAAAGACCACCCAAAATCCGAGTGTGCTGGGAGGAACCACAAACACATGGGTCACTTTCTGCTCCTGCACTGCTACCTAGTGGCTTCTTGCAGGCAGAAAAGGCAGAGGTGTCTCAAAAAAGAGAGTTTTCAGCTCCTCAGCCTCATCAGCTCAGTGTGCTGCCAGACAATCTCCTGATGGCTGAATGGGCTCCAAGTGCCATTTGCTTGTCTCTAGGGCTCATTTTGAAATGCCTGTTCTGAGATCCACTGACACAAGTGCAGGTAATGAAAAGCCCAGGGAGTTTCTGCCTGTGTGGATGTGTGTTACACTGCATGCCCAAGGCAAAGATCTTGCTGCACACAACCTTTGCAAAGTCTGTCTACCAAGGAGTGCAGAGAAGAAAAATTTTAGTTGATTCAAAATTTTGGTTATCAGATGCTCTAGAACTTTATTTTACATGAAAATTTGCTGTTGCAAGAATTAGTCTGAATTAGACTTTAATATTAATTTTAAAAAATCCTCACAGACAAGAGTCTTTCAAGATCAGGAGACTTAAGGATGGCCCAAAAACTCCATAAGAGCACGAACAGTTGAAATTAGATGATTTTGGTCAGGTCTTACTCTGACCCCAATAGAGACTGATTACATAAAGTTGTGGAAAGCAGAAATTGCTGAAGATGTTTCCTGAGAGCCAGTTCAGAGACCAGACCAGACTTCCTCCAGCTCCAGTCATGGGCTGGAGCCTGCAGCAGCAACATGCTCAGCCAGGCAGAAAGAAAGCAATGTCTGAAACAGGGGCAGAGATTTGGGGTTAGTTAGTAATTGTTATTAATAGTCAAATGCAAAAATACAGTCTGACACCAGCAGGTTCTTTCTGGTTTCAGTACCTTCTTACACAAAACTACTCACGATGTAAAGATAGAAAATGGCAGAGGTGGTTTTGTCCATAAGTTTTCCTGGCTCTGGGATCAGTGATCACCCAATATCTGTCCTCCCACTCTTCAGTCAGCCATGAATTCACCTTCAATTTTTGGCCTTTTCAGCCTGCTACCACAAGAGAGCTCAGGAGAACTCAGAGCACGAGTGAAAATATAAAGCACCTCAGGATCACCTGTCCCAATTTGCTTTCCATGTCTCCCTTCCTCAGCAGGATGAGCCTTTTCCTCCTTTGTGAGTCTGTGCAAAACCACTCATCTGCAAGAGCTTACTTGAGCCCTGAGTGACCCCTGGGGAAAGCACTGCCCTCCCCAGCCAGCCCAAGCCCTCCCATCTCCACCAGCTGGGACAAGGAGGGGCAATTTCTCCACTGCCCCCAGCTCCCCCTAAAGCACAACCAGATTGTAGCCTCAAGTGTCTCAGCTGGTACCATAAATATTTGCTGATTTTATTATTGTGCCTTTATGCCTCATTGCATTGTTGAAATCATTTTGGAGTTTAAAATTAACTCACTAGTAGGAAGTTTGTGGTGCATCTGTGAGTTTTTCCTGTGGCAGCAGTGTCTGCGTTGGGTAATTCCACACTGCTGCTTAGGATGAGCTTCAGGGCAAAATGATTCGACCAATATTTGGTAAGAGTTGGTGTCACTCCTGCCTGTGCTGTTTTTCTGCTCTTTCCCCAACCTCTGTTTAAAATGTGTCCTTAAAAACAATTGGGGACAATTATTCTTCCACGTAAAGATGATTGGGGTGCATTGTGTCTCTTGCTCAGCAATTCATATTCACAGGACTGACTCCATTCATTTATTTATTTAAAGTAAACCAAAGTTTACTTTTGCAGAGAATAAAAGCTGAGGCACATCACTAACTGAGGAGCAGTAGAGGAAAGGCACTTGGCCACAGGTATTTCCCATTTATGAAGTAAAATCCATCAAACACATTCAACATTCTCAGGAATTAAGAGTTGTTTGCTATCTAGAAATGTGTGAAGGCAAGGCCAACTTCCAGCCAATACTTTGTGCAATGTCCATGATTTCTCTGCAAGCTAAGAAATTAATTTCATTAACTTTACAAAGGGAAAGGGTGAAGGTTGTTCATATTTTTTAGAGACTTGGAAGTGAGACTTTCCACCCCAAGGGCTTCTCACGGTAAAGATGTGCTCGAGGAGAAAGCCACAGAAAAATAGTGATGTACTTTGCCACAAAACCTCACACTTAGTCATAGTTCTCTGCACACAAGCTGTGACTGTTGTGTCCATTGATGTACTGATGCTGTAGGCTTCAAGGACATCCCCTGGGGGTGAGCAGCCATAGCTCCTCCAGGTTTAATTCCAGGTGGACAGGCATTAGTCTGTTGCATCACTGAGCTGTTACCAGAGCAGACCACACCTGACTTCAATGAAAATACAACTATGTCTGTATTAAATTACTAATACTACCAACCCTGTCCACGTGACATCTTTGTCACACAGCTCTGAGATTGCTTCTGCCCTCTGATGACACAGACTCTGTGGAAGGTGGCAGAGAGAATTCACAGTGAACACAATTGTGCTCTTCTGGCACTTCCTCTTTTTCCTTTTCCAACGAGGAAGTGAGAATTTGAAGCAGAAAATAAATATAATCATAACTTTCTTTAGGAAATGGAAAGTTCCACCTATGCCAGTTTTGGTTTCTGTCTCTGGAACAGGCTGATAAAGATTTTAATTAAAAATGGAGCTTTTATTTGGTTTATTATTAGGATGTGAATAATGCTTCAGAATAGTGCAGTCATGTTCAGCTGCTGAGCAGAGGGAGCAGCCAAAGTTTTTCAAACTATTTAATGTCCCAGCAGTGACAAAGGCAGCCATGGATCCAGTCCTTAGTGCATGATATAAACATTTTCCTCTGCATGATTCTCATCTTCCAGGGCACTGTGGCTCCCCACACCTCGTGGCCTCTGAAACGCAACAAAGCTGTACAAGAGAGTAAAAAAACATGGTGTTAAACCAAAAACAGACAATAAAACCACAGAGGAACAAATCAACCAGATCACTAGAAAATGCAAAAATATGCTTAAACATGTGATCATGACTGATGATGAATCATTTTTCCACTTATGAGACAATTCACACCTGAGGTTATCAAGCTCCCTAATGTTATGAACTGACAATGACACTTATTTTTGCTTGTTAAGTAAGAAAAAGTAGCAAGAATTATTAGTTTCTTTTAAAAATACTTTCTATTAACTTGAGGTTTAAAAAGAAAGCCAAAGTATGCAGTGGAATGGTCAGCACACCGACATTTCTTTTCTGCAACCTCCTTTGTCCTATTAGGAAAAGCAGGAACAGAAAACTTACCCTGCAAATCCACCCATCTTCTTTATGTTGTACAAATACTCTAAGGACCATCCAGAATTAAAATAAAGAAAAAAAAATTAAAACAAATAATTTTATTTAAACCATTAGAAGTAAAGTAGAGGGTTCAAAGAAAAATGCAGGTGTAAGAAATTAAATAAGGGAACTTCAAATGTCTTCAGGATAGGAGATTCCCATTGGGAGCAGCCACAGGATAGGGACCTCCAGGGACCTCAGCACCCTGCCCTGAAGTGGGAGATGTGGCACCAGCCACAGCAGTGACTGCACAAACCTGAGCAACCCTTGAGGAACTGCCTATGGAAAGCACTTACGTTTAGTGAGGAACAGAGCCAAAATCAGGATGAGCAGAAGAGCTGCACATGAGCCAATCCCAATGTACAGCCCACGTTCTGGGTGCTGCTGACTGGGAAGGGATACAGATGTGTTCTGTCAAACACAGGCAAAGGAGCATTAGTGGAACTGACAGCAAGAAGCCCATGCAATACCCAAAGGCTTTCTGTGTGTTTTGCAACTCTGCAGGAAAGGTACACCTGAGACCAAAACCTAATTTGAGAAACAGGCCCAGTTTCAAGCAGAATCTGTGCAACAATTGTGTGAACCGTGCTGTTAAACACAGTCTTTGAGATTTTCAGAAGACCTGAAGTTATGACAAATCCCATTTATTCAGGTTTAATCATTTTTGGTGAATTTTTTTAATGAGTCACATGATGTTTCATGATGCCATACCCTCCCACGTGTGCTGCAGGACTCAGCAGGACACACAGAGCTGCCTTTTTCACCCCCACTGCACGGGGAGTGCAGGGCACCCCTGTGCTCTCAGGGGGTCCAAGTTCCACTCCTGGCCACCTCCTGCCATACCTGCAGATTTGCAGCCACATCCAAGCAGTCTGAGGGGCCTGAGCAGGGAGTAGAGGCCTGAAAAGAAATTCAGATGTTGCTGAAGCTCTCCCTTCTCTAGAAGGAAGTACTTTATGCATGCTAAGCAGGGCTTTTTCCACCCCCCTCCCAATAATGAGCACATAAGCACTCTTTATAACCACTAAACACGCAGACTACAAAACAATATTCTGTTGCAATCAGATAAAAGGAGTGGAAGTGACCTGTAGGGATGACCCAGTAACCTCTCAAGTCCATCCCCTCTGTCTAGGTGTGCTACAGCCAGGCTGATGCTTACAGTCTGAGGAGCTTCTGAGGCAGAGGCCGACGGCCAGGTCCTTGTGACAGCAGAGGAGGAGTCACTGGTGCTGCCAGGAGCTGAGCAAAGGCAAGACAAACACATCACTTGCACAGAGAACTGTTCTGCCTTGACAGGGAAGAATTTGTACAGCTGTCTTGGGACCCTGAACCTCTGTGTGTATCAGCAGCGTTGGCTCTGCATATCATAAGAGGTTGGTGCCTTCAGAGGGCAGCACAATACTCTGAATATTGAACTTTCTGCTGTCCCTTTCACAGCTTTGAATTCCTTAGAAATACTCGGCTCTCGCTGTTATTTCAACACTGGGAAGGAGTTACCAGTCAGTTCTGGAGCCAAGAAGCAGTGACCATAGGATCATAAAACAAATTGGGTTAAAAGGGATCTCAAAGCCCATATCATTTCAAACCCTTCCACTAGACCAGGTTTCTCAATGCCCTATCCAACCTGGTCTGAAGCAAAAAATGATGCATAAAGCAAACTTAGTTTAGCTGGAAACTGATGAAGATAAGCTCAGGGCCTTTCTTATGTTTGAAATTGGTACCCTTATCCCAGAAGCTTTATTTTGAAGAGGACAGGATCATCAGCTTCCACTGGAGATCCTAGAGTATTTCTAAATCAGAAACACATGGCCTTTTTCAATCTCCCCCACTGTGAAAATGCCCACACTACCTTGTACTTTGAAAATTTCAAACACTGTTCCAATATCAGCTAAGGGAGAGGTCACAGGGATAAGAAAACCCCTGAGTTCTAAGATTGGAATCAATGTTATCTGCAACTAGAATAGAAACTGTCTGAGAAAATTTTCACTTCTTCTTCCAAAAAGGAAATGCAACTATTGTAACACTAATTTGGAGTTGCTTAGCTGGAAACATCCAAGATAGAGGGAGAAATACCAATGGCATCCCTGATTCTTTTTATTTTATTTTTTTTTTTCAGAATCCAGGGAATAAGCCATTAGCTACACCACGAGGTTTCTCTTGTGTAGTGGAAATTAAAGTTATCTTTTTCAGACTGGAAAAGATGCAGTTGAGTGGGTTCATGATAGAAGTTTATCCTTTTGTGAGGGGAATGTAGAGAATAAGTGAGGAATAGCTGAGCACTGTCTCTTCCCCTCGCATCATTAAATGCCATGGGCAGCCTCTGGGACACACCCTGCACCAGGGTGGAAGGATAATTTGGCACTGTATCACAAAATTAATGCCATTTTTCAACCATCCTCCTTAATCATTATCTGCTGCAGACTGCTACAGGAGGCAGGAGCCTTAATTTGCTGCTCTTTCAAGCTAGACCAATAAAACAGCTCTGATTAAATAGTGGGAACACCCAACTCCTAAAAGTTGTGTTTTAACATTCATGGGATGCATGTCTAGAAGATGAGATGAGATTTTATACCACAAAAAGCCCAACAAACCAAAACAACTGTCAAATAACAGCAAACCTTGCAGCACCACTAAAACATTTACTTAAGTATCACACCTGGAAGCAGCCTCCTCCCAAATGTACATGTTCCTTCTGTTAGCCTCTGTATAATATCAAGCAGAATTTAAATCCAAGTTCTGATCTTTGGTAATGTTTAATAAATTTTAGTCAAGATATTTTAATCACCTATCATCATTTTTTCTTCCTTCCTAAGATTCCCCATTTGCAATATGGTTTGTATATGCTATTAACACTTGGATAAAAGTTACCTGAGGTCTGTTCAGAGGTGTAAGTGTGAGGACTTGCAGTAGAGATTCTTGCTGATGTTAAAAAATAAAACAAAATCAACACATAATTAACCTTATTGGGCATTTGTGTAGTGAAAAAGAGACACTGTTTCCATAATAAAAATTTGCTAGCAAAGCACATTTGTCAGCCACTTGTTCTATATAGTATCATAAGCAAGGGAAAAACTGAAAATCAAAGGAAGAACTGATCAAAAGCTTCTCTATACCAATTTTGCGTCCCTGAGCTTTAATCTAGAATCAAGCAGGGAAAATCAAACACAGCTTTCAATGAAAAAGGTGCAGCAATAAAGCTTTGGATGAATACTTTATGCTGCCCTTTCTTTTAAATTCCTCAGTGTCTCTAAGAATGCTCCATGAAAGCATCATAACCTTTTTTAATTGCAGTGACTGCAGTGGGGTAACAACATTGCCAAAGGCAGCTTAATTGAGGCAGCACTAACAGCAGATGTGTAAGGTCCTCAAGACCAGCTTTATGGACAATTGCAGAAATCATTTCCACCACAAGCTCTGAGTCCAGACCCAGGAGCAGATCCACCACGATGGCACTCTCAGGAGCCCTCCTCTGCACTCACCTTTCTTTACCACAACCTTCTGATTAATCAGCTGGTCGTTGAACCAGCCTGGGAGCTCCACACGGCAGCAATAGATCCCAGAGTCTGCTTCCCTGGCATTCACGATGGTCAGGGACACGTCCCCGCTCTGCAGGTCCCCTTTCAGCTGGTACCTGCTGCTGTGCTGCTCTGTCACCCTCCAGCCATCTGTCCAGATAATGGGCCTGGAACACTTTGAATTGGGGCACCTGTCCCGACCCCAGCACATGGATGTGATGGCATTCCTGCTCCGGACACTGTAGTGGCAGGGCACAGTGACATCCTGACCAACCTCTCCTATCACAACTAATTCTGAGACTGTGGAGCCTGTGGACAAAAAGACAAACAGTTATTGAGCACAGGGCAAGTGGAAGCTTCCTGTGCATCCCACATGGGCTGAAACCTCCCATCCCTCAAAGAACACCAGGCTTTGCTGGATCAGATTTTGCACAAATAGATGTGCCCTGGCAGGACTGGCGCAGTGAGGGATAACAACAGGCCAGGGACTTGTTCAGAGAAAGAACATTTTCTGCAGCCTCTGCTGGTAGGCAAAGAGGTGGAGAGACTCCGTGGCTTCTCTTGAGCCAGGTGCAGTCTCTTGGCATTTAACTTTTTCCTCTGTGTATATTTAACCCAAGCCACCCACACGGGGGAACAATAAGACATTGACTTTCCTCAAAACCACTGTGTGAAACTCTTCCCTCCTTCAATGAACTAAACTGCAGGATTCCTCAGAATAATCACTGCTGAATAAATTTCCTTTTCTCTTGCCTTAAGGCAGGTTTTGCCTGTTCTTAGCAGAAGAAATTTTTCAGGGCTTTCCTGAGGAATATTATATATACTCTCTTTTTTTTCACTACCTTATTCTCTAAGTCTTACGCAGTTTCTAACTTGCTGGCTTCCCATAACCTGGTCACATTTCCAGGAGGCTGTGTCACACCACTCAGGTCAGGACAGGGAGCCCTAACACCCAGCACCCATTGATAACAGTGAAAAAGCTCTGTGCCCAGGCCAGCTCAGATATTTTCCTAACCCTAAAGGAACCCTATTGGAACCCTCACCCTGGAACCCGAGACCTCGAGCTAGAAGCATAGAACATGATCTAGAATGTAAGCTAGAATGTGAGGTAGGACCTTGGAATGTGATCTAGAATTCAATCTAGACCCTGGGACACAATCTAGAACCCTAGAACACATGCTGGAACCCAAGCTATTTCCTACTATATTTAAAAATAAACTTGCTTGCAGAGATTTTGCCACAATAACACATGAGAAACAAATCTCTGAAACCAATTTATTTAATATGAAAAGAAGCTCAAAATGAAACTCATCATAAAGGGCTTTATAAAGAACTACAAGAAATAGCTGTAACAGCCCTTTTCTTTCTATTGAATTTATCTTACCAAGTTTTTAATGTCTGCCTGTCTTTATCAGTACCACTTTGCAACCTGTTGTTTTCATTGCTGTTGCCCTTAACAATCTAGGACTGCTACCTCAGGATTAAAAAAAAAAAAAGGAAAATCTATCAATTTGTCCGAATAATATTTCATATGACTAAAAAACACCAGAAGCCACTGTTGATCTTTTCCCTGTCTACCTAAGCATTCATCTTCACAAAGCAAAATGTCCTTGTATTACATCTTCTCTAAAACAATTTAAAGTTCTCTGCTCAAATCATCATTATCTAAAAAAGCCCACTAATAAAATGAGCAGCCAGCCCAAGAAGCAGCATCTTTAAACCCACCATACCCTCAGCATGTTTCTGTCTTCCAAAGGAGATAAGGCCATTAGAACTCTACTGAGGCACTGTGATGAAGTTTTATTTTAACACAGAGATCTGCAGCTTCAGTGATGTGGCCACTCCTCCTGCCACAAGGTAAAATTTCTTGGCTACCCTCAGAATCCCTGATGCATGTCACCTCCACCCACCTCCTCCAGTTGTTTCTGCCCCCTTGGTTACCTGTGAACAGCACCAGGAGAGCCCAGTTCAGGCAGATGTAAGACAACATTCTGGCTGAAGGTGACAAACAATGCTTCCTTTTGCCCTTTTCATTCAAGAAAAATTATCTTCTTCATGAATTTGTGTTTCCTTCTTAGCACATCATGTCCAGGCACAGCTGTGGGCACCTCTCAGCCTGATGTGGGTTGTTTTGCCCGAGGCTGGGCTGCTGGGCTGTGTCCTGCAGCACGGCCAGGCACTGCTGGGGCAGGGTACAAGTGCACTGAGCTCCTGCTGGCAGGGCTCTGACTGAGAGGTGACAGCTCCTCACAGCACCACACAAATCTCCTTCTCGTTTTTTTCCGGATGTGTTTGATGACTGTAAGTGAAACTTGACAGCAGCACTGAGCTGACACGACCATCAGCAATTCCCTGCCCCAGAACTCTTCCCACACCTGCTTCTGCCACAGCAGGGTTTGGATAAAAGATAACAGAATATGTAGCAGACCGTGGTAAGTGGGAAGGGCTTGGCCAAATAAGATTTGTAGGATGAACTATTCAAGCTTTTCATCCTAAGTTTCTGGTTCTAATACTCAGAAGCAACTCAGAGTGTCTTCTGGCAAATTTTCTTTGGCAGCAATAATTTGGTAGTTTTGGAAACCTCTTACACAGTTGAGGCTAAAAGAGTGCCAGTCTTTTTTAAAACATCCAGAATAAAGTAGTGTGGAAACCTCAAGGCTCTGACAAAATGCTGAAATCCAGCTTTTGAGAAATGCTCTTCCCTGGCCACTCTCCCTGTGCCTGGATCACCTCTAGGGTATCTTGTCTTTTTATACTGTTTGGGCTAGAACTGCACCTGTGATCAAGGGCCAAGAAATGTTCTTTGCTGAAGCAGCTAAACTCCTTCATAGTGTTTCATACAGGTGAAATTAAGCACCAAGGAGTTATTTATGAATAAGTGATAGATGCTAGAACTGGAACCTTGCCTTGCATGACTACCTTAAAGGAGAACAGAGGCACCAAACTGACAGGATTTTTAAGTGACAATCAGGAAGACCAAGGGATTAATGTAGCTGAGAGACAAAAAAAGAGGAAAGAAGTGACAGAAAGAGGGATGAATGGTGATTTTTGCATGTAGCAGCTGGAAGCAGAACTCCTTAAGAAAAGGCTTCCTGTCAGCTCCTGTGGTTTCTGAGGAAACGGGAAACTGCAGAGCTGCTAGAGGAACAATTCTGATAATTACCAGCAGGATCCTGAAACTGCTCTGCAAAACTGGGAAAGGCAGGCTGGCTCTGCCAGGATCCCAGGATTCTGGTCACACAATAAAAGGATGTGAGAGCTACAGGACAACAGTTAACCCACTTGCTTTAGATTTCACCTCAAACACAGACCGTAGGGAATGCCTGGATGTAATTTGAGTTTCTGTATGCCTGTTTTTGTGTGTTGTTTGTGTAAGAAATGAGCACCATTTCTGCAGGAATTTTTTTCTGGACTCAGAGCATATAGAATTACAGAATGGCAAACCCAAAACAAGCAGGAAGTGACAAATGTAAGTACAATAGGAAAGCAAACTTTAATCTGTGCCTACCACCTCACACGATACATTTAACAAAAAACAGACTTTTTCATTTCTCTCAAAAAACCACAGGTAACAAAACACTGAACATTTTCATCTGCCCATCACTCACAACCTCCAACAGGTGCACAACAAACGCTTTGTACAACAGCAAACCAAAACACAACGTGTATCCTCAGAACCCCTTCCGTCTCTCGCTGTGGTGCATTACCAAAACCAGGCGTTTGCTTCATGTCATCTCATCAATAATGCTGCACATGGCTGCATCTTTGTCCAAAACCTGATCCCTCTTGCCAGCGGAACGCTCCCTCTGCTTCTCGCTCTGCCCAGCGCAGCTGCTGCCATCCTCAGCATCCATGGGCTCCACGCTGACTCTCAGTCCCCCCTCTGAGTGAGGCAGATCATCAGGCAGGGAGGCCAGGCAGCTGTGGATCATCTCCACCACTCGCTCCAGGTGCTTCTGGAAGCGCTCAGCCGTCTCCAGGCGCTGCCGCTTCTGCACCTCCATCATCACCCTCAGCGTCTCCCTGGCTTGGTGAGGGCGATACTCATTTATAAGGTGATGCACGTGGACAAAAAGCAGTTTCAAGTCTTCCAGCTTCTCCTCTCGCTTTATACTCCCTGGACTCCTTATCAAGATGTCCAAGAGGTCCAGAAAGTTGACCAGGATAGACATGTTGAGTTTCCTTAACTCCTTCTTGTGATCAAACTGCATCGGGTGCAGCCGTTCAATGCCCTGGCTCTCCAGGGGCCGAATGATCAGATCATCACACTGGAACTGATTCCCAAACATCATGTAGCTGTCCTTCACAGGAGGAGGAGGCTTTGGAGCCAGGCCTTTACGGATGTTTTCATCAGTATATTCTTTGATATACTGCATTGGAGGCGGAGGAAGGGCACTCACTTGCTGAGGTTCACCCATTTCTGCCAGATGAAATTCCTAGGGAATGACCCAAGAAATGAATGTTAATGATTTGTGTCACAAGGTTATAATATAAACATAAACAAAGACAAAATATGGGAGCTGGCTGTGAGAAAATGAGCCAGAAGAGATAAATCTGTGTGCAGAATACAGGAAACTCGTGGCAAATCACCTCACCTTTTCACTAAGGTTTACTTATTGCAAGAATAACTCCACTAGAAGCACACAGAACACTCATTTCCCTAATATGAAAAACCAGCCTGTAAACGGGGCAGCCAAAGGGAGAGGGGTGACCCCCTTCCCTAGATGGGGCCTGCTGGGCAAACCCCCCAGAATCACAGAATATTCCGGGCTGGAAGGGATGGACAAGGATCAACTCCAGACCCTGCAGAGGACACCCCAACAATCCCCTCCCTGCACCTGAGAGCGGGTCCCAAAGGCTTCGTGAACTCTTTCAGGCTTGGGGCTGTGACCAGAGAGCCTAGGGAACCTGTTCAGTGCCCGACTGCCTTCTGTGGAACGAATCTTTTCTTAATATCCACCCAATGCCCCCCGCACAGCTCCAGCCGTTCCCTCGGGCCCTGTCACTGGTCACACAGGGCAGAGGCCGGCGCAGTCCCTCGGGGGAAAACTGCAGCCCGCGGTGAGGTGCCCCCTCAGTCTGCCCTTCTCCAGAATGACCAGAGCAAGCGACCTCAGCCGCTCCTCGTGCGGCCTCCCCTCTTTCACCCGCGCCCCACGAGAGAAACCAGGCAGGGCCCACACCCGCCGACCCGCCGTGCGCCGGCTCTGGGGGGGCCCAAACCCCGCGGCGCGCCTCGCCAAGGCAGTGCTGAAGAGACAAGAGCCGGAACCACGACCCGGCAGTGGGCACGGACCCGGCAGTGGGCACGGACCCCTCAGAGGCCGCCCCGGCCCTCACCTGCCCGCTCCGCCCGCCGCGCTCCCGCAGCACCACCGCCGCTTCCGCCCGGCCGCCCCGCCCCCGCTCCCCATTGGCTCACGGCCTCGCGGTGCCGCGCTCTGATTGGCTGCGGCGCGGAGCAGTCAGGCGCTCCTCCACTCAGCGCGCTCGGGGGCGGGGCCAGGGGCGGGGCGGGGCCCCCGTCATGGCGGGTTCGGGGCTGTGAGGGGCTGCCCCGTCCCGAGGCAGCGGGAGCGCCTCCGGGTTCTGGGACCCCTCTGGATGCGGGGCTCCCTCGCCACAAGTCGCTGCTGAGGCTGCAGGACCTGCCGGGACGGGAGGGACCAGCCTGGCGTCTCCCGGGGGTGCCCGCTGCGCTGGGACAGCGGGCGCTGGGTCAGGGCGGTCCCGCTGCTGGGAGACACAGAATCACAGAAATCACAGAAATCACAGAATCAATTAGGTTGGAAGAGAGACATCTGAGGCCCCAGGGAAGCGTTTGCAGCCTTCCTGCGGCAGAATGCACTAAATCTGCCCATAACTGTGACAAACCAGTTGGGCTCCGTTGCTTTTGTTTCAGTTTCCTTCTAGCAGGAGTTGAAGTTACCATCGTGGATTTAAGTTTTTCAGCGAGCTGGGCTTGTTGGCATCGCTTCTGCAGGATTTTCTCCCTGGAGTGGCCAACAAAGAAGGATTTTTCGCCTCTTGGCCGTGTCTGTGCCGTTCTCTGTCCCTCAGCAGGTGGCAGCAGTGGCCCTGGTGACCGGGACCATCGCCACACTCGCAGTGTCATTTACAGGTTCACTCTTACAGATCGATCATTTGCTAATAAAAATTCAATCGGATGGTAATTACTTTGGATCCTGATAATTATTTCTAAAAACATGCAAAGAAGATACAGAATCGTTAGATTTATTTAATGAGAAAGCCTGAAATTATACACAGAATATCTGAATATTTAGATATTCCAAATTAAGCTACACTTTACAATTAGCTGAATACTTATATATTTCAAACTAAACTACACTTTACATTTTACAATGAGTCGAATATTTAAATATTCCAAGCTGAACTACACTTGACAATTTACAGTGAGTACAAGCCTGGCTGCAAAATAGGCTGGGGTTGGTTTTTTTTTTTTTCATTTGGAAGCAATTTGCTGAATTCAGACAAGGAAGAAGTTCCGTGGTGCAACTAAAACGTTTCTGCTTTGGGAAGGGAGGTCTCATTCCTTCACCCCTGGTCCTGCTTCCTCATCTCTCTCTCTCCTTTCTTCCCTGCCTGCCCCTCCAGCCGCTGCTCTGGCTGTGCTGCCCTTTCTTGTCGCTGCTTGAGCCATCACCATCGGGCTCTGGCTTGCAAAGCAAACTGATGCAGCCCCAAACCCCGTAAAAACATTGCTGCTGTTTTTCTTGGTTAAGTTTTCAGCTTTTCTAGTGAGTTAAGTCAACGCACTGTGCTGTGTGCCCTGTGAGCATCAGGGAGAGCTTTTGAGAGAGGAGAGTGCCTGGGCACAAGGGAAGGAGGAGGCTGGGGAACATGAGGTGGGGAATTGCTCTCTCCATTTCTGTGGCAGAAAGCTCTTACCTTGTCTCAAATCATTTTGTTGCACCATACTCAGAAAGACAGGCAAGGAATAAAAGTCATCGCCTCCAGAGACGCGTGAGATAACGTGTCGTAGGAGGTACCAACACACCTTTGGTTTTATTGGACTTTCCAGGCTTTGATTTCACATTCTTTTTCCAGGAGCTGAGCTTGATTCTCTAGTGTCTTGCACTCAGTGAACCATGCAGCAAGGATGTAAAATGCTGTGACTTCAAACAGGAGCAGGCAGTGAGAGCCAAGCTCTTGTTTTTTGCTCGATCTCTGTGATCTCCTTGACTCATTTTCTGTCTGATGGTGGCCAAGACAGAGGGGTTATAGGGTCAGTCTTGTTCTTGGTGACAGGGCTGCTTCTCTGAAGAGCCATGGGTAACCCTTTCCAGCCCACAGGGAGCTGCTGACACTTCTCCTTACAGTGGTTCTAAGTGAGAAATTAAGAATGATGGGGAATGTCAAGTGTAGCACTCTGCAGTTTGCTTTCTGCTCCATTCCAGATCTTTTCTGAAATAAGAGCACTATCCCGTACAAGCCTACCACTGATAATGAAGCACAATTTCTCCATCTCCAGCTTGTGGGAATGAACTTGGACACCCCTTCAGCAGATGGTGAAGCAGTACCATGATACTCTCTGCCTCAAAGACTCAACATCTTAATTTACAGCTTTGGCTAAGTTTATTTTCATTTTCTTCATAACTAATTTTATGCAAATTGGCATGTTTCAGTAGCAGGCACTCCAGTTCTGTTAATTCATCAGCAGTGTGTACAGTGTGTGCCATTGCAGTATGCTGTTATTTTGGCAGAACTGGAATCCAAACATTGTACAAGCACAGTAAATATAAACCCCATTTTCAAGGATGCTTTTAGAACGGCGCTGCTCTCTTCTGTGCTACAACAGATTTCTTTCATTTCTTGCTGCTATTGAACTCTAAATAACAAACAAATAAATAAATAAACAAATAAATGTGTGTTTTCCTCATTGTCTGAAATACAACCCCAAACTCATTCCAGTCTCTGGTTGGCTGTAGGTTAGGGTTATATCTTTTAGCCTGGTTAAGCAGTGAGCTCAGGAATTTCCTTTTTTGGTGATTGTTACAGGCTTTGTTGCAGGATATACCAGGGAGGAGGGTGAGAGAAAAGGAGCCTGCTGGGGGTGAAGGAGACTTAACGAAGCTTTATGTCTCCATCTGTTGTGGTTAATTCCCATCTCCCTGTCTCCTGCTGTGGCTTTGGGAGTTAATGAATTTGCAGTGCAGTGCTCTGCAGCCTTTCCTGACTTCTCAGACTAAAATATCAGCTGCAGCCTATTGGCACACCTGCTAATGTAGAAAAGGAGTTTAATGTTCCCATCATGAGAAAACTGGGGCAGAGTGCAGTGCACATGACAGCTGAACTGTTTCTTGCTCTAGAGCCTGTTATCAAAGAGATTCAGAGCTCAAAACAGAGCTTTCATGGTTATTTAGCATTAAAACAGGTATCTCACTACTATTAGGAAACGGAGAGGGCTCAAAATCCAGGCATGTTTTGATAGAATCCCCAGCATTCCTTCCTATGGTTGTAGTCACAATATTGTCTCTGGAAGCAGCCCCTCGGCCTGATTTTTAAGCCAGACATTAATGCTGGGTGTTTTCTTGCTCACATGCCTGTTGTAACTGCTTATTCAAACATGTAAATGAACACATCTCAAAAAACTGCACCTGCATGGCACAAAGAAGTAATTCCTGTCCAGCCAAGAGTGATCTGGGCATGGCAAACCCTGGGATCTGCAGCACCTTTTGCCAGCAGTGCAGGTCTCACCTTTGTCTTCAGAGCTGGACAGAAACAGACAGGAACCACAAAAAACAGGCTCAAATAAAAGGAGCCAGAACAAAATCCCAGTTTGGTATGACCCCCGTGAAATGAGGTTTTCCTTTCTGCATTTTTGCCTAAGAGAGAACAGCTGAGGACAGGATTAATTGTTCTTCATCACATGCCTGTCCTAACCCTGTGCAAGTTCTCCAGTATAGAACCTGTTCTCTACGTTACTGCCAGTCCTGGGAGTTATTCACTTCACAAATGATGGATAGTTCACGACATCCTCCCAGCAGGTGCTCAGAACAAGGCATCCCCTTTCCCAGGGCTCCCAAACAGTGCACAGGGGAATCTTGCTCTTCTTCCCTGGGTCACTGGGAGCAGTGTGAGGGGATTCAAAGGTGCAGTTGTGAGACCTCGAGGAAAGCTGGATGCAGCTGGCTCATAAAGACCAGGCTAATTCTTCCCTTTTTCTGCAGCTTTCTGTCTTGTGCTTTGGGTCTACTGGAACTGTGTTTATTGGGGTGATAATGAACTGCCAAAGAAGCAAGACAGCTGAGTAACCTAAATAAGAATTTCTCACACTCTAAGCTAAGTAACAAAATGGGTTGAATTATGGAATTTTAGAAGTTGAGTAATAATCGTCATATTGAGCAGCTGGTGTAAAGGAAGAGCTGGCACCCAGGCAATAAACCTGACCCAAATATTGCACATGATAGAGGGATATAGGTCAGTTTATGAGAGTGAAGAGGGAGCTGCAGCCTTCCGGACTGGTTTTTTTTACAGAAACAAAAACTACCTATATTTAACCTCATAAATTTCTCTGCCGCCTTCAGGTATCAGAGCAGGATGTGCGGGTGGGGAGATTTTCATAGTCTGCAGTAATCAAAGTGAGAACTGCATAATCTGGGTAAAGCCCCTATGAAAAAATCCAATCCATAAAATAACATTTTTTAAATTCAGAAATAGACCAGTTTGCAGGAGGTAGCAAGGAAAGGAATAAAGGAGTCCACTGAGGCTAGAGTTGATAAGAACTTTATCTGCAACCTCAACTTGCCCAGCACAGAGGAGTATTTAGAGCACACAGCAGCTCAAGCTTCAGTCTGAATAATTAAAAATATTTCAGATTTTCCTGCATAAGGACAGAAAAGTGTCAAAGGGTACATGGTAACAAGCTTCATAAAAGCACTGAAGCAGAGAAGATGTAGGATACCTAAAAAATTCATCACCCCTCATCATGAAGTTTGGTCTTACAGTGGTTTTAAGATATTCAGGACAGTTATATTTAATTCTTTTATAGGAAGAATACAGAATTTCTGTACCTTGCAATATAAAGTGCTGCCAAAATTCTTGAAAGGAGTGTTCAGTGTAAAACTGCACCATCCTACAAGGTCAGGTTCCAGAAATGAGTTATTTATGTTAGTGGGATGTTCCAGCCCTCCTGAGGAGCCCTTTCAGGAGGGATTTGTAGTTTGAGTTTAGAGCTCTGCAGAGACCCTCACATATTCCAGCTCTGCAGCCAACTTGGTCCTAGACAAGTGGTACATATATATATGTCTGTGTGTGCATTTGTATATTTATATATAAATATATAAATTTATAAGTATATAAATATATATTCATATATTTATATATCCTACTCGACTTTAGAAGGGTCTTGAAGCACTTCAATGACTGAGGCTTTCTTTAAAAGGATTATAACCCTTATTCACCCAGATGGGTAATGAAAAATGATTTGTGTCTTGAAAGGCACAAAGAATGTTAGTTAGAAATCGGTCAGGAAATAATGATCTTTGAAATTCAAATACACTTAAACAGGTCACTCTCTCCTAAATGTACAATTAAATATAAATCCAATTCTTAAACCATATGTTTTTTGTTTATAGTGTCAACCTGGCTATACATTCTTTAGGCTTAGCACTCCTGTCTGGTTTTGGCTTGCTACACTCAAGTATTTTTGTCTTTGCTATGCGTGGGGTTTGGAATTAAAGTGAAAAAAGAAAAATGAAGGGGTATATCTGAGGCAAGAGTGATACAAAGATAGGCCAGCCACTGCTTTCCTCCCCAGTTCAGCAGAGTTATCAGCTAATAAAGATACTGCAAAACAGAACCCCGTGTTTATATGAAATCTACCTTTATATCAAATCCCATGTTTAACCAAATCTGACTCTGTTGACTTGTTTCCTTCCTCAGGGTCATTCTTATTTTCCCTGTTTACTCTCTTACCTGGCCTATCCTCATTTTAAACCATGGAAAACTCAAAAGTGGCTGATCTCGCCTAAATCCTGCTAGTTCTTATACTCCAGGCCAAAATCTGTGATTATTTTCTTGCAGTTCTTTTTGTATTTTCTCGTGCATCTTTCTGCATGTGTTGTAACAAATCTGTATTCTCAGTTTCTCCTTGTTTCTCCCTTCCCTGTTTTACCTGGCCCTTCACAGTCCCTTCCTGACAGACATGGTGTCACCTCATGCCATCTTTACACCAAAGGCAGTGCAGTTGCTGAGCCCCTTATCTGTGTATTTGATCAAATTGCCCCCTCTCCGTGTCCCTCTGAGAACTCATCTCTTATCTCATGAACAAATCAAGCTGCCAGTCCCTATGTTCAAAGAATTTCTTACCTCTCCCCTCACTACTCACCACCTTGGTTAATCTTCTGTTCCCCCACATCCTCCATCTCCAGCACACCTCTCCTCTCAGAGGTTTTTGTGCTGGCTCCTCAACTCTCTGCCGTCCTGCACTCCTTCTTCTTCTGTAGAGCTGCAATGTCACACCCTTGTATTTCTATTTATATTCCATTTTCTGATAAGACAGCGTGTACATCTCTGCCAGCAGACTGCAAACCGCTTTGGCCCAAGCTACAAAGATTTTTCACCAAGTCCTCAATGCACTATAGTTAGTGTGAAGAGGAGACTGTAAAGAGTCAGTCCTAAACAAGTGTTACTAGCTAAAAAATGCAATGCCATTAAAAAAAATCATTATAAACTCAACTGTACTGACTCAAATCAAGTGAAATATTTGTTCAAGATCCAAGCCTTTTGGGGGGTAATTCACTCTTGCACGCAGATTGAAATCCGTAAGTTTATTGAGGCATTCTACTGCAAGTTTTTTGGTTTATTAAATACAAGAAAGGATCTCAGAGCATAACTTAAACCAGGAAATTCTCAAGCACAAGGAAATTTATGAGCACACAAAAGTGGCCCTATATTTTGGAGGTTCAAGATCTGGAATTTATCCAAATGGCTGCTGCTTACACAGAGCTCAATTCCAGAAAACTCACATCAAACTCTATTTTGTACACATGTGCTGCATGAGGCAGAATTGGGAAATTTGGCCTGAGCATTTATCCTAATCTACAAATAGGTATGAAATCCCCCTTGACAGCAGTGATGTTTTTTTAGGAGATCACACACTTGTGTCATCTCACCACAAGAGTTCCTTGGTACTCAGTCACTCTGCCGAGAAATGAAGTACAGCTTTACGAGACTTCAGCATGAAAAATGTTACAATATCTGCTACATCTTGTCTTCAGGAAGACCACCATATTTATTTTTTTAATTTATTTTTATACATATATATAGGCATCAGTTGCCCAACAGCTTCAGTTTGTCCTCGTTTTGTCCTGTGGTACTTCATTGTCTTAAGCAAAGTCTCTACAAATATGTATATTAAGTACTGTATTTAAGTTATATTTTTGTGGCAAATGCATGTTCTTAAATAGCATTGAATAAAATTGTTCATCAAAGAACATTTGATGATACCTGGAGCCTACTGCCTAAAAAATGTAAGGCAAGGAAGGAATATCCCACTTCTTATTTTGGAAGGGATAAACAGTATATTCTGTGGTTCCCAGGTCAGTCCAGGAACTGCCCTAAAACAAATCCAAATCTTCACTTTTTTTGCAATTCTGATATTTGATCTGATTACTTTTTCCTCATGAACTATACTTAAAATAAATCTAGTATCTTCTTTTGAACTTGCGAACACCCTAAAAATATGTCAGCAATACGGAGGTGCCTCTTTATACCCTAATGCTGGACTAAACTCAGCACCAGTAAATTATTTACTCTGGAATGATTTTCAGAAATATCAAATTAATGAAAATACTTTTTTTTATCTTACTGTTTACCCACGTTCCACCAGACTCCATCCCTCCAAGCCCCACTACCATCAGCAATACAATCACACATCAATAATACAAAAAATACACAAAATATTAAAAATTAAGGAGCAGAGAAAAAATTAATTACATTTGTTTTAAAATAGATCAGTGCCATTGCACTGACTGCCTTAGACACATCATAATTTTTTAATAATTCTGTATTAAGCCTGGTGCTGAGTGCCCTGATCAGTGCTCTGGAGGCCTGAGGCAACCTGAGAGTTTGGCTGGGTGTTTGTGCCCTTTTCACTGCTGATGACACTGGTCTTGATTGCATCCACAGAGGGCATGTTGTGCCTGTGCCTCCTGCAGCATCCAGCCACAATCTCACCAGATACACCCGAGGCAGTCAGTAATCCCTTAGTAAAAGTAACCATTGATAACTAATTAATTGTTGGTTATTGCAGCTGTTGGCTTAAATATCTACCGACTGCAAATATCTATCATTCCTTATAAAAGTGTATCCTGGATATCATTTGTCTTTGCTTACATGGTTGGTAATTTTCCTGTCATCACAGAGTCATTAAGGCTGGAAAAGCCCTCCAAGACCATTGAGTCCAACCTTTGACTGAACACCACCTTGTCAACCAAATCATTACATGGAGGACTCCCTCAAAACCCTCAAAATTTCATGGTATGAAATCTCTGTGCTAAACACTCTAAATGGAAAGGCATCATTCCTTCACAAAAGAAATATGGATGCATGACCTACATCTAGGGGGACAGTAGGGACACTCATCCTGTACATCCATGATGGGTGCATGCATTTACCAGATGTGCCTGTAGAACACAGATGCTTAATCATGCCACACCCCTTTAATTTATCCTTAATCATCGATTCACATCTACTGCACGTTCCTCAAGTGTTATTTTTTTCCACAACATTTACCTTAGCGTATATTTCAACATGTGCTGTTCGCTTTATGACTTCAGAGAGGATGTGGTTATGGTCTGGCAGAAAGGAAGCTTTGCTGCAGATGGGAAGATAAAGCTCAAAAGCACCTACGCTGCCTCTTGAACACTTTTTTTTTTTTAAATTAACTGTCTTCTTTCTCGTGTTTTTTTCTTTGACGGGGTGCACAGCACAGACTTCCCATGTCCTGGGAGACAAACATTCTTGGCTCAGCCATGAACAACTGTGTGCTCCTGGAGGAACTGCTGATCAAGAAATCCCAGCAGAAGAGAAGGACTTCACCCTCCAACTTTAAAGTGCGCTTCTTCGTTCTGACCAAATCCGTGCTGGC
Organism: Cettia cetti; assembly: GCA_013401135.1. NCBI lineage: Eukaryota > Metazoa > Chordata > Aves > Passeriformes > Sylviidae > Cettia > Cettia cetti. Next base: position 64,170 of record VZUI01044467.1, on the reverse strand, counting down.
TTACTACGAACATCGCCACGGGGTACGTCGGTCATTTTCTCTCTCAGAGTAATGGAAGGAAGGATGAAATTTGTTTAAGGGAGGGAAGGGTGCTAATGGAGGGAAGGATGATCTTTGTTAAATTTATCTTTGTTAAATTTTGTTAACTTTCCTGGTCCTTGCTACAGCACTGTGCACTGAAAATTGGTCAAATGGGTTGTTTAGAGCTTCTGATCAGCAGGAGTTTGTTGTGAATGGAGGAAGAAGACTACCAATTTATAGGGAGGATCTAGTTTTATTGTAGGCATTTGGCATGGGCTGTGTGTAAGAGCTGCGTGAGCTTGTGCCTGGCACCTCACATGGGGACAGGGGTGACCTGGAGAGGCGTATTGTGAAGGTCACAAGTGTACTGATTGTATCTGTGAAAAAGTAATTCACAGATCTTCACTCTCATTCTTTTCTTCGAGGCACCAGGCTGATGGCTGGTAGGAGATCTGTCTAATATTTTAAAATAAATTCAGCTGCCACATGTAATATGTAGTCTTTGGAGCTAGCTTCAGATGGGCTGTGATGATGAGATCCAGGCTCAGGCCAGGCTTTGTTTCCCCAAGTTTGCATTTTGCTGATTTGCTAAATATGAAGAAAATTAGAAGTCAATCTGTGCAGCCCATTGTGTTTAGTGCTCCAGTGAAGTGAGAATTATTTCCTTCTATTTAGCTGGATGTTTGCAGAGCCTCGTTACGGTTGTAAATAATCTTGCTTGTTTTCCAACAGTCCCTGAATGTGCTGTTAATCCATTATGTTGAGGCACTGTTCCTGTAGGCAGAGAAGAACTGTGCTGCCTTGGATCCAGCACTGGCAACTTCAGACCATCTGATCTTGCTCAGTTGCAGAAAATTAAGTAGAAACAGAACCCAACAATAAAAGAAAAGCACGATGTGTCCTCATATTTTATCACAACCTATTTGAGGTTATGAACCAGCTTTAAAGATTAAAAGGTTTTAAGGTTAACAGTCATTTTCACCTGCATATCATTTCTCTCAAATATGCCCAATGAAATGTTTCTTCTTGCTTTTACTTTATAAACCATGTTTTTCTCACCTCCATTTTAAAAAGGACACTATTCATTGCTGCACACTACGACTCTCTATGGTTTGAGATTATCTCTGTCTGTTCTCCAAACTATTTTTTCAAATGTCATTTTTCTAAGATTTTGAATTCCATTATAACTGTTCCACTTAACTATTTGGGGCTAAATTTTGAAAAGCACCAAAATGATTTTGCTGTAGGTGTTCAGAGAAGTCTTCACTATTAGTTTTCTTTGGTGCTTTCTGAGTCTTGGTGAGCTTGACATGAACTCAGCATAACTCTGACTAGATACAGTCACAGTAGGTGTCTTGTCAGCATCTTTAGGGACTGAAATAGTTTGGAAAATCTGACTTGGTGACTTTCAGTGGGGCATAGACTTCACACACTGTGTGTTTGTGGAAATTTTCCCTCCGAGTCTTCCAGAAGGTCATTTAGGTGAGATGAGGGTTTGGTGTATTATACACTTTATCTTATATATTTTTTTTTTTTAAATGCACGTATCATATATGTGTAGACATGTGTAGGTAAACACACATGCAGCTTTAGAACCCTGTGCACTTTTGAGGCATGGGGGTATATTTGTAATCACAGGGCTGATTCTCCATGAAATGCTGATTTTTCTTCTCACGCAAACTATCAAAATCAGGTTGTTACATGAAAAGAATTTGTCACAAAGTAAAGAGATGAGAATTTGTCCTGTGAAATACTCCCAGAACCGATCATTGGCTTCTTCAGTAATCAAAATTAGAGCGTGCTGGTGAGACCTCTGCATGGCCAGGCCATTGCTGTTCTGGAGAGGAAAGCTTTAGGGCAGCCCATGCAAGAACCATCTTGTTTTGTGCTGAGAATGGAGGGAACCCACAGCATTTGAGTCCACAGCCAGTGGAGGGAGGATTCTAATCATCCCTGGCCAACACATGAGCTGTGCCATTCCCAGGAGTGCACCAGGACCAGGCACCGTGTGCAGGTGCTGAAATCAATGATCTGGTGCTTATTCCCTGGCACTGCTTTGCTCTGCTCCACAGGGACTCTCAGATGATTTCTGGGGCTGGCAGTGGTCAGAGCAGGCTGTCCCCATTGCCAGGGGGCAGCTTGCTCTGGAGGTTTAGGGACATTGCTGACAGCTGGCTGCAGTGATGAGGAGCATCCTCAGGTGCTATATGGACTGACATATGGATGGGCCCAGCGAGTATCTGGGCTTTTAAAGCATGGATTTTTCAAGGGAGATCTCTGGGGATGTTTTCACCAAGGGTTTTCCATGACTTTCTTTAAGAACCCTTTACCAACATGTCTGGTGGATTCCTGCACTCAGAGTTTTGTACTGTACAGTTCCCATCTCTCCAGCCCCTGGTCAGCGAGTAACAACAGCCTGTGCATAAAATCAGGTAAAACAACTATTGAACTGCTTAAAAGTTTGAGAAGTCCCACTGATTTCAGTTGGATGACTTAAAGTTCACACTTAAGCATTAAGCCTTTGTTTATATATTCTGCCTGTATTTAACAGGGTTTGACACCCAGTCCCTTTCTCTGCCTTTTTAAATCAAAGGTATAAAACAACATTAAAGAATTTTTTGTGTCATTCCAAAACAAGAAAATAAGCAGGCCAGAAGACTGCAGGGATATTTCTGATACCCAAAGCTGTCAAGACAACTGACATCATAAAGGCAGTTTTTTTGCAATAACTGTAATGACATTTTCATTGTAATTTTCATCTTTCTGCCACAGCTGACAGAGAGCACTGTTCTCCTCAGGGGCCAAGCACACAGTGGCCCTTAATGTTAATGAAAGATATTTACATGTCTCATTAGGAGAATGAGCCCCCAATAACTGACAACAATAAGAAGCTGTGTTTTCTGGAATTCATTATGCAGTGCACAATGCAGGGCTGTCTTAACATAAAGCAAAGCCCTGATAACAGGCACATGAATTCAGCCCCCGTCTCTGCTAAAAGACATCAGAAGTGCCTTTATTATAACATGCAAACCAATTCCAAAGGCAAGAATTATTTGTTTCAGGGTCTGATTTTGTAGCTACTGTACGTGTGAGTAAACAAGCACATGGGGGCAATAATTTTAACTATTTCAATGTGTTTGATCCTCACTACAATAATGGATAAATCAGATACTCTGATACTCTTAGGGTCCTGGTGCACTTGCTGCTCTGCAAAAGCAGCAGAGAAGTGAATCCCTTTGGGGAGGTGTCTGGGACAGAGTTTCAAATATCCTTACTCAGACACAGCAAAGGACTTGAACTGGTGAATTATCTATATCATTTATCTATATTCCCTTCACCTAACAGCTTATGGTCCTGGGTAAATCCTTCAGGCACACAAATATTTTGAAATTTTATATCTTCATTCACTTGTGGGCTATTATTAGTCCAGGTGATAAAGGCAGCAATGAAAGGCTCACCCAGAAAAGGCCAAGCTCTTTTTTTATTTACATCAGCACAATTCTTCTTACACTGGTCAGATGCTCAGGAGGTCACACAGAATGAGTCAGCCTTGTCCTGGGCTCTTTCATACAGATCTTTGATACTCACATAAAAAGATGGCAAAAATGGCACTTAAGTAGGCCTTGAAATCTGCTTTCAGTCTCTTGTTACATGAGAACAAACGAATAAACTCAGCTGAAAAGACTTTTATCAGCATCCCAAAAATCTCCAGCTGCTCTGTAGCATTATCTACACGTTGGGTTGCGTGCAGCAGTCCAGCTACCCATGGGACAAAAAGCAGAGCTTTGCTCCTCAGCCCAGTCCCTTTTACCTTGATTATTTTACACAGAATTCAACTTGGTTTTCCCCCCCAGGACTCTAACATAAACAGACTAAAACTTTTCTTCTGGTTTTCTTGTTGGTTAGGGTGGCCATTTCTCATGGCTTTGTGTATTCTGGGTAACTTAGCAATTGTGAAGCTGCAGTCCTCACCTAAAGGGAATTTAGTTATGGCTTTAAAGTCTACCTTCCAAATAAATACATCTGACTAGATATGTCATTCTTCACTACCTGCCATGTATTTATTAACTTATACTGTTTGCTTGCCAGAATTTGCAATACCACTTGTTTTCTGATGCATATCTCCAACTAATTTATTAATAAGACACAAATGACCCACAAAGAAGTCAGGCTTGGCATCTGCCTGCATCACCCATTTCAATCAATTTTTATGTAATAAAATCAAGACAATCCTAAATAAGATGGAGACAAATTAAAAATCTGTGCCTTAATGTTTAGTAAATCTCTGAAAAATTAACAGGAATTTTGAACAATCAAAATTATATTATTAGAGTTTCTGGAGGATAAAGCTGATATTGTTGGTCACAATGAGCCTCATTTCATAATTATGTGAAATCACATAGTTATGGTAATGCTGGTTGGAGAACACTTTTTAAATTCATTTAGTCAGACTTTTTACCAGGATAAGACCAACACTCAGAGCAGGACTGTCACCAACACCAGGGCAGGTTGGCTGTAACATTGCCTGGCCACTGCTTCAAAGCCAAGGACAGAGATTCCACGTCTTTCATCAGCCTATTCCAGTCCATCTTACCCAATATTTTTCTGGATATTTGCAGATAGATATCTGTCTCTTGCTCTTCTCATTCACGACTCCTGCAGCAGCATCCCGGCTCAGGGTGGTGATTTATCCAGACAGGGTTGCCTTGAGCAAAATGCAGGATCTCTCTGTCTGGTGTCTGAGACCTTTCTAAATACACAAACATGTGGTAAAGTCAGGAATAAAAATAGCTCCTTTTTTTGCTGGAATAACTAATTTTTTCTTCCAGAATAATTTTCTACTCGCCCTTTCTGTGCCTGCCCAGTTCTGCGTCTACTAGGTCCTTTTCTGTGTATTTATTAGTCTTTAGTTTTTGAAGAAAATGTTTTAATTCCTTCTGAGCAATGTTTTTGCAGCAAATATCAGATACTTCCAGTTTGTTTAAATTACAAAGCTCGAATTTTCTTTCTGTCAGAGAACATTGAGGATGTAGCAAAATTTTCAACCCATGTTTTCTTTTATATTTTTAAGATGGAAGGAATAGCTCCTAATTTGAATATATAACAATAAATATAAGGTTTCCTAACAGTTATTTACCTTTTATTAGACTTCTTTATTGTGGTCAGTTTTTGCTCCCAGTGCCTTTGACTTTGCTTTATATTGCAATGAACGTTGTAACTTATTTTATTGCAATGCCTGCCTGTTGCTCTATACTCTTTCATCCTTTCTGGCTGATTTTTAGTTTTGGCCTTAAAGCTTAAATTCTTTTTTCATGAAAAAGTGATGTCATATAGTTGATTTAATTTGGCTTCTTTTCTTCCAATGAATCCTTCATTCACTGCAATCCACTGCTCCCTGTCTTTGCTGGAGTCGAGAATAGCTTTGAAGAAACTAATATAGTATTCAAGAGTTGTTCCATGTTCTTTTATGTAACATAAAAGGCTGATTTCCATCATATTAGAAAGCTCATTTCAAAGCCAAGAATCTTCCTCTCTTTTTCCCTTCTGTTTCTTGATGATGGGATTGATTTTTTTGTCCAACCACTTGTGCTGATTGTAGAGATGGGTACCCAGATCACCATCTTGGACAAGACTTGAGCCAAACTGAATTTTGGAATTGGATTTGATGGAAATACAAGGCTTGATTAGGTCTATAGGATTGTGTAAGGATGGAACATAGTTGAATGGAGGCATCTCAAGCACCAGATGCAGATGATTTTTTTTATTTAATACAATTCTGTGCACTCTGCATCTAGGGTGTGCCCACCCCTAAAACACTTTCATGTTCTTTAGATGTGAAAACAGCAGTAAAAAAAAGTCTTCTAGTTCAAACTGAAGGACAAAATAGTCACGATGAACAGGTAAGACAAGCAGACACATTTATGGATTTAAATATCAAATATAACAAAATACATCGGAGGCATTAAAATATTACACAACAGCCAGGGGTCTACAGAAAATCCCAGTGTTACCAAGTATCACTCCTCTCCTTTAGAACAGTTAACATGACAGAAAATGCAAAATTGTGTTGCAGGGTAGGGCTGTGTCCATTGTCCCATGGTCAATTATCCCAGCATCTAAAGCAATCAGGGGCCACCAGAGCCATCTGGTTTATGCAGCAGAGACAAACCAAAGGATTAATCAATGGAAGAGCTGCTGGAGCTGTGTGGCAAGAGGAGGGGGAGTACCAAAGATGAAGATATCAATGTGCTGGGCTTGTGATGCACCTGGCTCCTTTCAGAGCTGTTCCCAGAACTGATCTATTGCACATCATGGAACAAAAGAAAGACAGCAGGAGGGGCTGATCTGCAGCACATGTGCTTCTCCTCATGGAACAGCAGCCTGCCCTGGTTCTTTGCACACATGGCACACTGCAAGACCACTGATGCTTTCACTGACCAACCAGCTAAAACATCCACCCAATTATACTCTGGGCAGACTGGAAACAGCAAATGGAGATCTGTCAGCATGTTTTGTCTCACCCTTTTAGGAGCAAGTCTCTGAGGTTTTTCAGAGGCCGTTTTTAAGAGGCTTTTCCTCTCCCCTTCCTTCCAAATGGCCTTGTTGCTTTTGTTGGATTAAAGTGTGGTCAAACATCACAAAAGCAGGGTTATGTTTATTTTCTAGCCCAGTTTCTGGGTAATGCCTGGTTTGTGAGTGGTAATTCCAGTTGTTTGTCCTGCTGAGAGGCCTGTAATTGCTTTCTATCAGCAGGGTCCCATCTGCTGAGGATCTGCTGGGCACTGCTCTGGCTGTGAGACACACACCAATGTTGTGCTGCAACATGAGATTATGAGGAGATTCCATCACTGAACTGTGTGATTAAAAGGAACACAGTGGGTCATGAGAGCAACAGGACAACTGCACAAAGCTCCTTGAGAAGGCTGGACCCTGTCTTTCGTCAGAGTCCAGAAAAGCATCAACAAAACCCAGTCTGCAGAGAAAGAGCAGAGCCTGTGCCTGGCACAGCATCGCTTGCTAAAACCTTGGGGGAGGAATACATGTGGGTAAAGCCTGGGACTTCAAAGCAATGAGATGAAGGAGGGTTCAGAGCTAGCAAAATTGAAGGTTTTTATAAGATATAAATGGCTTTGTGCCTCATCAAAAGGCTAGAAGTCCCAGGGGTAGAACAAATGATAGAGGAGGTTTTGCAGAAGAGACAGAGGAAGCCAAGTCTGAAAGAAAGAAGGGATTGATAAGAATGAAAGGAAATAGATGGTGAAAATGGGGTGCAGTAAGGCCTTCTAAGGCTTGCCAGCACTCTTGAGAGTTAATTGGTATTTATATTTAGGGGTGCTTTAAAGCCTTGGGTTTATTGATTTAGAAGAATCCCACACCCCAGAGAGCTACAGAGGCAGATGTCTACAGGAGACAGTCCTGGCAGTAAATCCAGAGACACTGGTTAAACTGCAAGCAAATACAAATACAAACCACAAATGCATCAGCAAAGGCCAGCAAGAGCTATGTGAGACCACACTGTAATGATTTTCCTCTTTTGCCTCAAGTCCAATTATACAGAGGCAAAATACCCAGCCAGTCGTGCAGGAATGAGGCTTGGGGAGCCTCGGGGCCTCTCTGTTTTGAGGCTGTTTGACAGTGCTCTGTGGCAAACCTCACCCCATCTCCAGAGGCAGGAGCTGCTGCCCTGGTTTAGGCTGAATTTAACTCTCAAAGGTGGCAGAGGAGCAGCAGAGGAGTTGGCACAGGGCTGGGGATGGCTGCTGCCAGCAGGGAAGAGCTCCAAGGTGGTGGTGACAGAGGGAAAAAGGGGCAAAGAGGGAGCTGGAGGGTGTAAGACACAAAGAGTTGGGGCCCAAGGGAGGGTCACAGGGTTGCCAAAGTCTTTCTGAGTCTCTGAGTGATAACCTGTGGCAGGTACAATGCAGCAGCTGAAGTTCAGGCTCTCTCCTGCTGACAGTGTTTGGCAAACAGAATCTTTGCAGTGTTTTGGTGCTCTTAAATCTCACTGATTTCCGTCATGCTGTCCCAAAGCTGAGTGGGGGGACTGCAAGTGTTTAATCCCTCCTGAAAATAAATCAAAACAGGAAACCAGCTAGCTCTCAAGAGCAAACTCATGTAGTGGATCCTGCAGAAGCACCAGATGCTGAGCCTCAGCTCCGCTTCCACCAGCTGCCCTCACCTCCACTCTTGCAAAAGCTGAGTGCCACTGGCCGTGGAGCCATGGGGTGAGGATTCCACAGGGAACAGGGTACACCAAGGAAGCTGGGTACACAAATGTCTGTTCTTTTTACTCTTTCCCCACTGTCCATACTGTTATTTGGGTACCTGATACACCCAAACACTGGTGAGTGAAAGCACAGCAGAGGATGCCAGAGAAACAGCTTTGTTGGCAAGTTTTTGAGGATAATATTTATTTCAAATCTGAACTGTTGTTTTCTTCTTAGCTGAAACCAGACAAAACAAAAATAGAGAAATGTTGTCGTTTTTTGAAATACTGATAAATAAAAATGTACATTTTGGATGAAATTAATAGTTTTGAACTCTCAGTACCCAAACTCTTTTTAATAAAGTATTTATTGGTTTACATATTTTCAGTATGAAACAGGAGTGTTGGTAAACTGAAAAATTAATGCAAATAGTTCTTTTTTGGTTAAAAAGGGATTTTCTTTTGCTGGAATAAAAAAACGTAAAAGCTCAATTTCAAATAGAGGTTTTGACTGGTCCTCTAAAATCCATATGCTGAGTTGGAATATATGTATGTGCATATATGCATGTGTATGGGAATACATATAGAGATGCCAAATATAAGAATTACTCTTTACATTTTTAATGTCTTACATAATCAGCTAATTTTCTTCTGCTCTATTAAAACTAAATCTCCCACGGACACAACAATCTGGTCTAATTATTCACTTAATCCACAATCATTAGCATCAACCTAGTGTTTTTCTCTGTCTTTTAGAAAAAAAGGACTTTGAAGGGTTCTGTGGAACTTTCCAGGATTAAATGTGTGGAAATTGTGAAAAGTGACATCATCATTCCCTGTCAGTACAAATACCCTTTCCAGGTGAGTCTGTCTGTTGACCATACTGAGAGAGACATCACTTCATTTTATATTTCAAAAGCATTTCCTTCACAGTGCAGTCATCAACGAACCCAACACCGGGTTCTTGATCAGAACCTCTACTCCAATTTAAATAATCCCAAATCAGTGAGGTTAAGAGCTGCTTCTGAACAGTCCCTGCTGCTCCACTTCCCACATCATCATTTGGCACATAGCTGGTTGGTAAGAGGTCTGCTGCCTCTTTCCTTTGGTAACTCCCCTGTGACCAGTGTGTTTGGGATTGCTTCTCATGGCTGCCTCATTTCTCTGTGCCCTTCTCCAGGTTGTCCACGACAGCCACATCCTCTACGTGTTTGCCCCCAACCGCGAGAGCCGGCAGAGATGGGTCCTCACGCTGAAGGAAGGTAAAAAACCCCTTTGCCCACCCAGTTGTGGAACATGCTGATGTCTGACCAGCCTTGTCACAAATAATGCAGAAAAAACGTGCAGGAGGAGCCAGTGTCTCCAATCTCAGCAGTCAGAGTGTTTATAACCCAGGTCGTGGGTTATAAAATCAAATTGCTCATAAATCTGGTGGGTGTGTTTCCAGCAGACATGGGAAATTTGGATGTGGGATGGTTTATTTGGGGACCTTAATGTCAGTGTCCACAGGGAGGTGTCAGAGGATGGACCAGCTCTGTTTGGTGCTGCCAAGCAATGGGACAAGAGGCAGAAATGATGCCCAGGAAGTTCCACCTGAACATGAGGAAGAAATTCCCTGTGCAGTGACTGAGCATTGATTGTCCAGAGAGGCTTTGAGGTCTCCCTGTCTGGAGATATTCCAGAACCATCTGTGCCACATGTTCTGGGATGACCCTGCTTGAGCAGGGAGGTTGGACCAGATGACCCACTGTAGTCCCTTCCAGCCTGACCCATTCTGGGATTCTGTGATTTGTGTCTTTTTAGAATAAACTGTTAATAAATTTGAGGTTTTTTCTTCAGAAAGAGACAAAGATTTTCCTATGGCTAATTTTTTTAAATAACCTTTTCTACACAGAGAATTTTTCAGCTCTTATAACAGAATTTTTGTTTAGATTATAACCTTTTTAGAGAATCATGATTATTAAGGAACATTTTTGCGGGTAGCTTTCATTTCCTGTTCACCTCCTGAATTGTGCTGTGGTTCACTCACATGGTGTTGCAGTAACCAACACTGGGGATAGAGACAAGCAGAGTGCTTGACGTGAAGAAGGTGTCAATTAGTTACATAAAAACTGCACTAGGCTTCTCTCACAGCTTTTTTTTTTTTTTTCTGTTTTACAGCACTGCTGCTGTACTGTTCCCTCTAAAAACATTATGCCTAATTGAGATATTGTGAAGTTCATACACTGACTCTTGCAATTAGTTATTCCCCTACTCCAAACTTCTGCTTTATCACCTTTTCTCATTCAACTGTCCCTTCCTTTGGACAATTTGAACAGTCTCTTGAAACAACCCTGCAGAAGCTTCTTTAAAGAGCAGATTATTTCCATTTAGTTCTAGATGACTTCTAGAACGAATGTGGACACAAATAAATTCATTTCCCCCCTTCTTTTTCTTCCCTGAATGTTTTTCAGAAACCAGATACAACAACAGTTTGGCTTCAAAGTGTCATCCAGACTTTTGGCTGGATGGCAAGTGGAGATGCTGTGCTCAGACAGAGAAGATGGCAGCTGGCTGTGTGGTGTATGACCCCACCAAAAATGGTAAAGGACTTGTCAAGGCCACCCTGACATGGAAAACATTTATTCCTAGCAAAAATAGAGGATAGAATCACTTTTGTACAGATCAAAAATATTATGTTAGATTTCCGTAAAGAGACATGCTCCTGGCTTCTTGGGACGTTCTGGCTTTTTTTATCTTTTACTGTATGTGACATTCTCTTTTTTCTGAATTCACATTTTCTTCTGTGTGATGCTTGGTGCTGGTTTTGGAATGGGATGATCAGGTGTGGTCATTCAATCAGCCATAACAACTTTCTTGAGAAAAACGCATTCAGCAGTGCGTGTCCTCTTTTAACCAACCCAAACCATCATTTCCTCTGTGGTTTCAATGGCCAAACATAATCTTTACTTTGTTTCCTGAAAATGAACACAAGTGGTCAATCACTCTTCATTTATTTTGTATTTTTTACCTTGATTCCTTAAGTAATCTGTAGCCCTGTTTCCCAGCCCTGATGAGATTCACTGTGCAGTTGGCAGGTCTTGCTAAGTCCAAAGCCCACTTCAGTGGGTTTGTATCACCTCTATCAATTCACTGCATTGATTTCTCCCTTGGTTTTGTTCTCATCTACTTCAAATTATCTTTCTTGATTTCTTTTCAGCCTCAAAGAAGCCTCTTCCTCCCACTCCTGAAGATAACTGGGTGAGTGCAGTGATGCTGTCCTTAGTGTCCTGCCCTGAGTGATTAACTACCTGTAGGGAATATGTCTTTATTAATGTTCACCACAGTGCAGTGACCTAGAATTTCACCTGTGATAACATTCCCTGGGCATTTTCTGTGCAATTCAAACTTTTTATTAGAAATTAATTTTTTGAAAGCCCTAAAGGTTCTCATAGAGCCACCACACACCACTGGATGCTCTGGGGTACTTTGAGGCTTTTGAACCCAGGGGACAGCAGTGCTGCCAGGAAAATACCACTTTAGAGAGCATGCAACTGCTTTTTATGAATCTGAACATTAATATGAATATGAGTGTGATGAGCCTTTTGCCTAATTTGTGCAGAAATTGTTGCTAGACCCCAAGGAAGCCGTGGTCGTAGCCATATATGACTATGAAGCCCAGAACCCTCAGGAGCTGACGTTACAATATAATGAGGAATATTATGTGATTGACAGCTCTGAGGAGCATTGGTGGCTGATTCAAGATAAGAATGGGTAAGTCCCTTTTCAACAGCCAATGTGCAAGTCCTTGCTAATTCCAGCTTGTTCTTTCATTAACATACATGTTTAATCCCTCTTGTTCAGCTTTTGTGAAGCATCCTCTGATTTACAGGGAAAATGTGTTGGGAGGTTATTTAGAGTAACCTTCTTCCATTTGCTGTTGCTTCAGGCAGCTGAAGAAAAGGATCTTAAGGTTAATTTTACAGCAATAGACCATTCAAACTGATATTTGCAGTGATACACAGGGGAGGAAATTGTGAAACTCTCTAAGTTTAGAGGCGCAATCAGTTGTTTTCTTCTCCAGTGACCCTACTCAATACACACCCACCTGCACTTTCATCATGCAAGGAGCAGGCAAAGCTTTCAAGGCTGACTCCTACAGATGCAGAGAAAATCCTGTCTGTCAGCACACTCACACTTGTCTTGCCTCTCAACAGGCATGAAGGCTACGTGCCAAGCAGCTACCTGGTGGAAAAATCACCTGAGAATCTGCAAGTTTATGAGTAAGTTGTGTCTGTGTTTTTCTTGCATCTCTGAGTGTCCTGGATTTGGAGCTACAAGCCTCAAATGCCCCCACCCCAGCTAATATTGCACCCTGGGGATGCTCCATTCAGAAGCTTTTCAGCAGAAACTTCCCTGGCCTGGAAATGCTGACTTGGACTCTTTTGGTGTTTTCAGGTGGTACAATAAGAACATCAGCAGGAGCAAAGCAGAAACACTGCTCAGGGATGAGGTAAGCCAGTGTTATGTACAGGCAGGATGGGAAATAATAATTAATTAATGGCAAATGAGGCCTGCAAGGGCTGCTTTGTGTAAGAGAGATGAACCCTTGGTTCCTGCTGTGTTTGTGTCCCTAGTGTAGATGTGAGATAAAGGACCACCAGCACTCCCCCCTTATCTCCATGTTAGCTGAGCATGGATGGAGCTGTGCCATCCAAACACACCAGTTACTGGGACTGGAGGAACACACTGCTTCAGGCCACTGTGCCAGCTAAAAATTGGCATTTTAGCTCATCTTTTCTGTCTCTGCAGGAGGCCTGTGGATGCCAGTAGTTCTCTGAAAATCTAACCAAGCTTGTGCTGAAGTATTTTGGGTGAAAGCCAAAAGTATGGCTGTGAGGTTTCTTTTTTAATTGTCTGTGTGTGCATGTAAGCACACATCTTTAATTTTTCAGTTGACCCAGAGTTTCAGTTTTTCAGTGAAAATACAAAGAATAAGCTTCTCATTCAAATTTTCCACACAAACACAACCTTAATTTTTAAATCAGCTCTTACATTAACAGGTGGTCCTGTTAATGAACACCAAAAAAAAAAAAAAAACAACCAAAAACAAAGTGTTCCTTCTTGGAACAGTAGTATTTTATGGAAATAGGAGCATTTTTGTGTGGTTTTAAAAATTCTTGGACAAAGTACTAGAGGACAAGTCCACACATGGTTTAGTGGTCTTATTTTTTCTTTCGGTCCTACCAGTACAACTTTTCTGTGGTAATTACCCCCAGCTGGCTGCAGAGACTTCTGCTTCAAAGCCTTGCAAACTTCACAGCTCCCCTCAAAAATGTGGCCAAGTTTGTGAGTGATCCTTGGCCAGGCTTAGTGTCAACTGAGAATGGAAGGCCAAGAATAGAGCTTAGAGTAACTTGGGCAGGATGCTGACTCCAAAACTTGCCCACCTCCAGTCCTGAAGCCCTCACTGTGCATGATTAAATGCTTCTACAGCAGCAGAGAGACCTTTTTTAGAGCTTTCCTGTGCCAGGTATTGTGTGATGCAGATGCAGCAGATGCTGTGCAGACACTGAAGGGCCATCCCTGGGAAGTTCACAGCTCAGAAGGCTGATCCCATCTGGGCAGAGCTGCTCATGCCCAGGGATGCAGGAGCAGCTCAGCCTCTGTGTTCACTTGGAGCTGATCAAAGCTCTAGGGAAGGTGGCCCAGGCAGGCTGCACTTGATGGATTAGCTCTGCATGAAGTGTTGTGGGTGGGGAGAAGACATAAAATGGAGGAAACCTTCCATGTATAGCAAAGGAGGTGGGAATTAAAAAAATCAGGCACTTGGGATGCCAGATGAAAATCTTTATCTGCAAACAGAAGAAAAATATGGGGTTTATTACCAATATATAGATCAGTATAGCACATTCCAGCCAAACTGTGATGTTAAATCTCCTTTGCCATCTGATCCATCTAGGCCAGTGGGATCATGCCCTGTGAGGCATTTCAGTGTTCAGATGAGTGGAAAGCAATTACAGTGAAAAGTTAAAAAGAAAAATTGTTCTGTGAGTGCTATACTGCAGGAGGACTGCTTTCTTACCCACCTATGTTTAGATACTGGGGATGCTCCATTAGATACTGGACGGCTGCTGCACCTATAAAAGGGCAGGATCATGTCCAAGGTTTTCCAATTTGTGGTACATTGGTAAATTATCATTGGTAAATTATCATTCCTACCCTCCCACATGGATTCTCTGGTGCTGGATAAACTGTGTTTTGTTCTGTGGCTGCTCACTCCATGGGGAACACTCAGAGGGGTTTGCCTTTCCACTTGGCCACACATTTCATTGAACATGTGTTCTGTCAGATAGGGCTAAGGGCAGTCAATGGATTCAGAATTTCCAGAGGAGAGATTTGGAGGGACAGAGAGGCACACCCACATGTACACAGCACGAGTGCCTACATCTCATTTCCTCTGAGAGCTCTGAGAGGAAGCTGAGCTAAAAGCACCTAACACCTAAGAGAGACCTGCAGACCCTGGGCAGCCACCAGAGCTGTGCATGGAACACACCACGCTCTGTCAGTGGGGTGATGGCTCTTTTTTTTCCTATATGTTTAGCACATCTTCATGACAGAGGTGAAATAAGCACAGCTTTGCCCCCAGCCTACTTCTTTCTTTGGTTTTATTTTTCCATTATGTCTCTAACCTGTTTTCTTCCCTTTGCTCCTGTTGCAGGGTAGAGAAGGAGCCTTCATGGTGAGAGATTCAAGGCAGCCTGGCATGTACACAGTCTCTGTTTTCACCAAAGCATTAAGGTACAGCCGAGCTCAGCAGCTTTTCACATCAATTACATCAACGAAATGGCTTCTATCAGTGTGTAATCTCTGTATAGTTGTTTTGGCATTATAACAAGAGAGCAGAAGGCTCATGAAATGATAGAGGGAAAACACTTCCAAAAAAGGCAGAAGAGTCAGCTGCCAGTCCCAAAGTGTATTAAGGCTTCACTTCTCCCTGAATCTAAATATGTGCCTATAAATAGTGCCTTGGACATCGCTGGGGTTGTCATGCTGATGGCACTGTCCCCTGAACTGAAGTATCAGTAGGATCCACACGGGCTGTGTGCTGCACTCATCGAAGGTGGGTAGAGCAAGACAAGTGAAAGGGTTTCAGTGATGGGGCAGAAAGCTGTGTTTCACAAAGAAGAGTCAGAGAAACTTAGTAAACAACCTTCTCTTATCAGGAAACCTCAGTGTTTCTCTCAAGATGAGGCCATCTGCAAGTGAGAGGGGGAACATAAAAGTACACAGAGCTCATTAGCAACTGCAGCTCAGTCCTTGCTCCTCCCCCGTTCTTTCTGGGGGAGGGTTCTCCCCTTTGCTCACTTGTTTCTGTTTATACCCCAAATCCCTGTCTTTTTGCTGCAAGCTATTTTCTCTCAAAGAAAACCTCTTCTTTTTCAGCACGGACAACAATCCTGTTATAAAGCATTATCACATCAATGAGACAACTGACTTTCCCAAGAGATACTACCTGGCAGAAAAGCACGTGTTTGACTCCATCCCTGACCTCATCAACTACCACCAGCACAATGCAGCAGGTGAGTCAAGCTGATGCTGAACTCAGAAGTTGATGGTTTGCCAGGTGACTCTTTTGAATGAAGGAGGGCTCCCAAGCCCTCTGCTCTTACAATGAGGTGTTAAATGGCATCACCTTTTCTCCTTTACTCTGAAATGACCACTTCAGGCCAGCTTCCAGCTTCCAGCATTGCATCCTCACTCTGGTTGTCCCTCTAAGGCTGACCATGGCCAACACAGATGTCACAATGACATATTATAGAGAGCCCTGGGGGTGTGTCACCACTGCCAGGCCAAGCTATCTGTTGGAATTACACTGCAGGGCCTTCTGGAGGTGATCTACCCCTGGGCCTTGATTTGACACAAAGCCAAGGACATGGCCAGTATCCATAACCAGGCATGGTGACTTCCATCCCCACAGTCCAGGAGTACTAAGGGAAACACTGGGCTTCAAAAATACTTTGTAAATATCAAGTATCATTTGGAAAGTCATCAGAGACTCAAAGCTCTGGATGTGAAAGTGGGAAATAAGCTGAAAGTGCTCAGAACTGGCTTCCTTCTCCCAGGCAGGAAACCAGAGCCTGCACAGAGGTTCAGCTGCCCTCAAGTGGAGCTGAGAACTCAGTGCAATAAATCTGCTTCCAGAATCCATGCTGCCCTGTGGGGTGGAGGCAGGCAGGGGCCCCATGGCTGTGGCAGTAACAGGAACCTGTCCCCGTGTCCCCAGGTCTCGTGACACGGCTGAGGTACGCGGTCTCCTCCTGGAGGAAACAGGCTCCCATCACCGCAGGGCTCAGCTATGGTAAGGCGCTCTGTGTGGGACTCAATCACACTCCTGGCTGGTTAGCTGGGTGATCCTGCACATCCTCATGGATACTGAGGAATATTCATGTGATTACAGCCACAATAAATGGTTTTCTTCAGGCTTTTGCTCTGCACTGTTCACCAGATTGTCATCTTTGTCATGGCCCTAGAGAAATGGCTGAACTGATCATGCTTGAGGGAGGTGATGAGAACCCCAGGGTCTCAGTGAAGTCAACATCAAATACCAAAATGAATGCTGAACAAAGGGGATGGAAATGGGAGCACAGAATAATTTGATGAAAGCTGAGTCCCTCCTGAAAGATGCCTTTATTTGAATATCGTTGTCAATAGGGTTTTGCCAGTATCATCTTTCTTGTAATTCTTGGAGACTTCAAAGAAACTCAAGCCCCGTGTTGTGCTGGGTACTTCACACAAGCATGGTAAAAACAATCCTCCCTGAAGAACTGGATAGGCAAGACAAAGGGGGGAGAAAGGGGATGTTGTTGTTCCTACCCTTGAACATGACCTGCAGCATGGACTAGTCAAATGAGCTATCAAAGGTCAGACAGGCAATTTGAGGGAGAGCCAGAAAGTCTCACTTGGAGTCCTGCCTCAGAGTTTAACCCACAAAAGCTTTTTGTTTGGCCTTCTACTGCTCAGTCCTTACTCTTTCCCCCTTGCAACCAACAGGAAAATTGGTCATTAACGCCTCTGAACTGACACGTGTGCAGGAGATTGGCAGTGGTCAGTTTGGGGTGGTCTACCTTGGCTACTTGCTGGACAAGACCAAAGTAGCCATAAAGACCATCCGTGAAGGAGCAATGTCTGAGGAGGATTTCATAGAGGAAGCCAAAGTCTTGATGTAAGTGGTACATTCACCACGACAATCACACCCTGTGGGTTTCATAACACTGAACAAAAGTCAGGAATATGAATGGGGAATTCAAACTCAGATTATCTGCTGTGTATCTTAATAGTAAGTAGACTGGTGAGCTCTGGTGGCTACAAAGGAAGGCAATTCAAAGTGTAGGTGGATTACTGTGCTTTCAAGTCTATGAAGATCCAGAATGGTCTTCCAGATCTCTGCTGTTCAGGAAGGCAGGGATAGTTGATGGTGCATTTCGGAGAGCAAAGTATTTTTTCTCAGAAAAAATCTCTTTAAACTTAAGGACAATTTAATTGAAAAGCCTTACCTGTAAAATGTTTTGCTTTGTACAACTGAATATATTTGTCTTTGGTTTTATTGATTTTTTTTTTTTTTTGCAATTTTTTGCATTTCCCTCCCCACAAGACAGTCAGAAATTGATTTTCTTTTTGTTTAACTAGATGGTTTTCCACACAGAAAAATCTTTTGGTGAC
Organism: Cettia cetti; assembly: GCA_013401135.1. Classification (NCBI taxonomy): domain Eukaryota; kingdom Metazoa; phylum Chordata; class Aves; order Passeriformes; family Sylviidae; genus Cettia; species Cettia cetti. The sequence continues at coordinate 46,241 of VZUI01044467.1, read as the reverse complement.
CACTACCATTAAAATGGGATATTTAGTCCTTGCTCTACACATCTGCAAAGCTGGCCTTTGCAGTGAGCTGTGGCATAAATTGCTGTATATAACACCTTGCTGCGAGGACAGCAGGCACTGAGCCTATCTCAGCCTCTCCCCCACCATCCCTCCCTGTCCCACAGGAAGCTGTCTCACCCCAAGCTGGTCCAGCTCTACGGTGTGTGCTTTGAGGATGCTCCCATCTGCCTGGTGTTCGAGTTCATGGAGCACGGCTGCCTGTCCGACTACCTCAGGAGCCAGCGGGGCAGCTTCTCCAGGGAAACCCTGCTGGGGATGTGCCTGGATGTGTGTGAAGGAATGGCTTACCTGGAACAAAACTCTGTCATCCACAGAGACCTGGTATGTTGGTCCTATGTGGACTTTTTCTTTGCTCCAGAGGGGCTTTTTCCTCTGCTTTCCCCCTTAATTTCAGCTTCCACACTCCTCCTTGCCTGCCTGTTTATAGGGGATCCTGTATCTGCCATCATAGCAAAAGCAGCACAAATACTTTAGGGAAAAAACCAAAAACAGTCACTGGAGCACTGATCAGTCTATTCCCCTTGACTGGTTTTGGGAGAGAAGAAACAAGCCTCTAAAATTTGTCTTTTTTTCCTGAGTGGAGTCTTTTGCTCCCCAAGACCCACAGTACTGAGCGCTCTTCATGTCTAAAATCAGTGAGGATGACAAAAAGACCTGTTCTAGCATAAGTCATGTATAAACATGCATTGCTGATAAAACAGTTTTAATTAAGGAGTTTTCAGTCAAGCTCCATCAGTCTGCTGCAGTTTCATTAGGCATGCAATGACTGTGAGTAGCTGTGGCTATTTTAGGGTCTTGCTCCACCCTTTCTGGGCAACGAGGGCCTGCAAGTCAGAGTGATGGCTGAACAGCTTTTCTGGCAACAGGATCATGCTGCAAAATGTACAGAAAGCATGAGAAGCTCAGGGGTTTGTCCTCTTTGTATGGCACAATGCCACTTTGATGCTCCTTTCTTAAGCATAAAGGATAAAAGCCCCTGAGTGGCTGTGACAGTGTTTTGGCTCTGACCTGATGCCTTTCACCTTATTTTCTTGCAGGCTGCCAGGAACTGCCTGGTGGGGGAATCCCATGTGGTCAAAGTGTCTGACTTTGGGATGTCAAGGTAAAGGCACCAGGGCTGTGCTCCATCCTCTGGGGCTGTCATGGGGTGGGGGTAACTCAGCATTCCTCCTTCTTTTCCAGGATTGTCCTGGATGATCAGTACACCAGCTCCACAGGTACCAAGTTTCCAGTCAAGTGGTCTGCCCCAGAGGTTTTCTCCTACAGCAACTATAGCACCAAATCTGATGTTTGGTCATTTGGTAAGAAACTCTGGTCAGAATGGAGAAAATTCAACAGCCCCAGCTGAGAAAAACAGGGGGCCCAGGGCTCCAGTAAACTCTCCTCAACACTGCATCCTCTGGACTCCAAGGGTGTTTTGCCTGAATAATGGCTTAGAAAAGCAAGCCTAAATCATTTAAGGGAAAGAAAGGAAAGAGAAGCAAACCACCTAGATGCTTCAGAACACTCCAAATATTGCCAATTTAATGTATTATACATGTGCAACTCTAAATAATACCAAATAATGAACTCTGCTTCATGCTGACATAGCAGGAGTAGGAGAGGAGAGGAGAGGAGAGGAGAGGCATTTAGACACTCCATCTGCATGTCAGTCCTGGGGCACTGATGCCTCACTCAAACCCCCTGCCCTTCCAAATTTGCTCAGCTGATTCCATTTGCTTTATGCTGATCTGAAAATGTTATTTCACTGCTCACACTTCTCACCTCATTTCCTGCTCCACAATGCATTGTTTTATGGTTTATGTCCATTCTTTGGGCTCCCTTCTGGACCCTCACAGATAAGAGCACCGCTGTGTGTTTTTCCCCAAAGCCATAACAAAGGCTGTCCCCTGGGCTGTGGATCTGGCACACTCATGGGCCTGGCCCCTCTCCAGCCCACACAGTGAATGGGGCAGTGTGCTGTGCACAGCTCACAGTCAATGGGGTGCCACTCAGCCCTGGGGCCAGCAGTAAATAATGCAGGATTATAACCTTTGCTAGTCTGTGCCTGTGAATTCTGTGCCTTCCCTCGCCCTTTGCTGGCTCCTGCTGTGGCTGAGGCTGTGCACTCCTGGGGTGGGCTACGAGCAGCACAGCAGGAGCTGAGGGCTCAGGCTCTTCACAGACTCAACAGGGAGATGTTTCAGAGATCCTGGCTGGCATCCTCGAACTCTACAGCTGTGTTAGGGCCTGGTTCCTCAGCTGTCTACTGAGAATCCAAGTGAAAATGCTTTTCCAAGTAACTGGCACCAATGCTGAGCTGCAGAAAAGTGCAGGTGGAAGGTGGCCCAGGCCTGCTGAGGATTTTATTTGCCTCTTTGTGATTTTTTTTTCCATTTGATTGCTTTAGGAGTGCTGATGTGGGAGGTCTTCAGTGAAGGTAAAATCCCCTATGAGAATCGCACCAATGCAGAAGTGGTGGAAGAAATCAACGCAGGATTTCGGCTCTACAAACCCAAGCTGGCCTCCAAGGCCATTTATGAGGTGATGAGCCACTGCTGGAGGATGGTGAGTATTGTACTGGAGGGCCTATTTCCCAAAGAAAATAACTCCCCTCCCCTTGGCTTTAAGCAGGGGTTTTATACTCCACGTACTAACACAAGATAAAATCCTGGAGGTGAAGCACTGTAGCTTTCATCTGCACTAGCAAGCAGACTCTGGGGTCTCTGACTTTTATTTGACTTCACTGAGAAGCCCATGTAGTGCACCTAACTCAAGTTAATTCCACAGTTTCCTTGCTAAGAAAGCTGTGGATCTGTGGGGCTGAGTTCTAACAGTGGTAAAAATGACAGGCAAGCCATTACAAGGTGCTTACTGTCCACCAAGCCAAATTCACTGGTAATAGAAAAGAAACATTGCACAGAGGGAAGCTGGTTCTTCCACTGGCATTTTCTCTATAGGGATAGATTGTATTTCTGTTAATACTCAGTTTCTTCCCAAGTTTTTCCTTGCTAACCTTGCCATTCCTCTCCAGCTGACATTAATGTTCTTCCTCTCTCTTCTCTCCCTTGCTCAGGGGAAAGATGAGCGGCCATCCTTTTCTCTTCTGCTGTTTCAGCTGAGTGAAATCTCTGAGTTTGATGTGTAATCATGGCACTGTGTGCTCAGCACAGCCAAGAGAGTCCTGAGAAGAGAGAAGGCTGGATCTTCCCCAACAAAGCATTAACAGGAATCCTCTCACCATAAACACTTGCCATATGCCTGGGGAGAAGGAGAGGGCAGAGGCTGGTACTTCCAGACAGACAAGATATCCCCAGGTCTTCCAGAGCCTAGACAGATACAGGCTTTGTTTTGGCCAAAAGTGTGGTTTGCCTCTTAAAACCAGAAGTGACTACTGAGCATGGAGTCCTGAACCACACAGTCCAGCAAGGGTGTTCCTCCTGAAGAGACAGTCTCAAAATTAAGACATCTGACATTGCTGTTCTATTTCTGTGAACTCCCAAATGAAGGTGTTCCCTGGAGGGAGAAAAAAAAAAAAAAAAAAAAAAAAAAAAAAAAAAAAAGCTTTCTTTAACTGAGGAGGAATGTTTAGACATTTCCCTGGCTCTCTAATTCAGAGTGGGCTGGACCTGAAAGCCCTGAACAGGAATAAGCCTGGGAGACACAGAAGCAGGCTGGATTCAGTGACTGCATTTCTGATGCAGGTATTTCAAGGTGGTTTTGTTTTTCCTTTGCATGACTTTCCCTGCAGCTGTGGCATAACAGGAACAGGATTTGGATACCTGGTAAGCTGAAGGGGTTTCTGTGTGTGCATGTGAGTTTGTGAGGGAGGAAGAGAAAAGGAAATGCATGTGCTGAAGAGACTTGAAATTCTCTCAAATTGCATTGTACTGGGACTCAGATGCAAATGAAGACATTCTTGGAGGGGGGAAGTCAAAACTGAATATTTGTATTGATTTTTTTCTTCAGTCTTTCTACATCAGAAGATTAATATGTGACCTCCACCCAATTTCTTTCAACAAAGTATGGAGGACTGAGCAGTGCAGAGTTTTACATGTTCCCAGTCCAGGACAAGACAGAGTCCCAGGATCTGGTTACCTGTGAAAGGTACAGGAATCTACTCCTGAACTGGTGTATTGGGAAGGGAGGAGCCAGAGGGCTCAGGAGAGAGTCAGGAGGAGGAAATGTGCAGAGTATGTGCTCAGATCTCATGTGATCATGAGAAGAATTTTCTCATACTTTCAAAAGTAACAGAATCACCACAAGTCTCCATCTCTTCTGTGAACAAGGCACTGACCAAAGAAAAAGTCCAGTGTGAATGATGTGCCTTGGTTCTTCCTCCTCAAGGAGTTCCACATTACGTGGTGACAGCAAAAGGTACAAACAAAATCCATCTTCTGGTATTTCAATTAAAATCTGTAGTTTCACTGCAAGACATAGACACTGTTTTGACATAACTGACTTCAAACCCAAAATGTGTGGGTGTTGATGTCCTGCAGAATTTGTAAATAAGATCAAGACCTTTTGCTAAGAATTAACAACCACTAGGGAAGTCAAGAGGGCTCACACATGATATGTGCAGATATGCAATATGAATTTTTGATGCTGCTCTGTTCGGGCAGGCGAGAACATGAGGAAACTTTACACGACAGCAGCTTACAAAAACTCTGAAGTGCAAACTTTCAGCAGCAACCTCCTGTCATTACACAAGTCAGATTCAAATATGTTTGCCAACAAAAATGGAACAAGGAAATAATGTAATCCCATGATCTCACATATCCTGTGTCAAACTATTTCTTCATAGAAGGAGGCTTAATTTTTTGGTATTTTTTCAGGCTCCTCATTCTAAGGTGGCTTTTAGGAGCCAGAATATTTTTTCAGGCATATGGATATGGGCAAGGCATCAGCTCCTGCCTTACACATCTCCTCACACTGTGACAGGGGTGTCTAGAGGCTCACAGAGCTCATCTTCAGGCTCACTGCCCCCACCATCCTTGAAGGAACCAGGGGTCTGCTGAGCATGAGGACACTGCTATTAAGGAGCTGCAATATTGCTCTGCTAGGTGACATTTCTGAGGTTATATTTATATTTGGATAAGTGTAATATTTATTAGCTAGAATGGGTTGCACAAAATATTATTGTGATGGTTTATGCTCAGTTTTATTTTGCAGTTAGTCTATGCACACAATATGGACTTTTAAAAACAATAAATTTGCTGAATCCCAACTGTGACTTTCACTATATGTGAGCAAAACTGCAAAAACCATGCACCTATAATCATACAGTCTTCTCTTCCTCCAAATCCCCTCCACCAAGATGTAAACAGGCATCTTCTGGCTTTCTGAAATCTCTCTGTTCCCCAGAACTATGGTTGTGTTCTGGGGTTACACAGTGTGGTGGGTTTATGGGGGTAGGAAGCATTCAGAATCTCTGCAGATATGGTAATTTATTACACAGACACCAGATTTTTAAGTCTAAATATCCATTATGGTGGCTTTAAATTATCTGAATCTTCATAAAATTGGGGGTGGTAATATCTGAGTGTTCCCAAAGGGTGTTTCCCCATAATTTACAGGGCACTTCAGGAATTTCAAAAGGGCAGTGCCAGAGTGGGATAACTGCATGATATCAATGCACCCTAACACACCCTTCCCTCACCCCTGCAGTGTCAAGGGAAGTTTAGGTGGGTGCCCTTCATGTGGCTTGACCAGATCCATTCCAAAGCAGAGGTGAGAATATCAGTCTCCCACTGCAGAGTGAGTCACCTTTCTCTGAACACCCTTCCCTGTGTCCTTAGAAAGCATTTCCAAGGTGCTGAAGGTTCAAGGTGCTGCCCCTTTTCCTGGCTGTGTCCCACCAGGGCAGGAGGTTGTGCTTGTCCCTCCTTTTCCCCGCTGCTCATCCCAGGTGAGTGCACGGCTCTGCACACTTGGCTGGAGCCAGGGCCCAGAGCTGTGTCCCAGCATGTCCCCAGGCTGCTGCTGAGATGGCCAGGCACAGGCACAGCCAGGCTGGAGCCCCTGCTAGCAGAAGGCAGTCAAGCAGTAACCTCATCTAGAAAGAGCAGCTGATGCTTCTCAGTGGAGACCAGGGACTGGAGCGTGGCAGCATTAGCCACAAAAAGCTCTTTTCTGGGCATGGGTCAGTCCTCCTGGGGATGTGGGTGTTGTTCCAGTGCACAATTACCTTAAAATCAGGCCTGAAAAAAAAAAAAAAATCTAGAATTACCTGAAGTATTTTATTAATGAACATGTTGTTATGTGATGTTTGGCATTGTCCCTCTCTGAACACTTGTCAGCACAGCAGGATTCAGGTGAATGGCTCTGCTAAAGCTCACTTGGCAGTCACCACAAATTCATGTGTGTCCTTGTGTTCAGCTCATCGTGTTCTCCCTCCTCGCCATGCACTGATGCACACACTGTTGCTGTAGCTGCATGGGGCTGCCCCTCGCTGTCGTTGTCCCCAGCCTGCAGAGAGATCTGCAGGACAAATGCAGGGAAGCTCCTTCTATCCTTCTACCAGCTCAGACAACATGGAGCAGAACATTAAAATAGTATCATAACATTCATGGAATTCCCATCACACTGAGCCTGGCTGATAATTGGACCAGATTAAACTGTGCAAAAAAAGTCCACAGCAGTCTTTTGTGCCAGTTTTCTTGAACTAACCTTGTTTCACCCATGGCTTCAGAATGGTATTTTATGTTAAATCTTTTGTGTCTGTAACAATACTCAAGTGAGTAACAATGCTCACTTACTAATTTTTCTCTGACAAGTATACTTGTAAAAAGAGGAATGATGGCTACAATATGTTCTAGTCAAGGGTGAGATAGAGAAGTAGATATCACAGAATCATAAAATAGTTTGGAAGCGACCTTTAAAGGTCACCTAGTCCAACCCCCAAAGAAGAAATGCTATGCAGGGAAAGGTTCTATGCCCAGAGATTTATTGATACCTTTTTTTCAGGCATGGTCCTGGCCTTTAAAACAAAGCTAGTTCCTAAGACTGTTCTGCTGCGTTTCTAGATTGCAGACCCCAGTGCCTTCAGCCCATGGCAGGCATGCAAATTGCAGCAGCTCTGCAGTGTAAACCTGGTGTCCAAGCTTCCCTGCAGAGTCAGGAGGCACCCACAGGAAGCAGACTCAGCCCCACGCTCTCATGGACAACAGCAGCAGCCTCTGAGGAATTGGAGGGGTCACTTTAATCCAGGAAAAGCCAGGTAGCAATCTGATTCTGGCATAGGCTCATGCTCAGGAAAGGGGCACTGCCAGGGCCACCACAGAAATACATCTAGACCTGTATCTAGACTTTTGTCAATACTTGGGTACCCACCAGTGTCTTCCAACAGGCAAGACAGCCCCATACAGAGTTTGTACTGGTCACCATGAGGCAGTGTCCCTCTGAAAGCTGTGAGCTTGGATTTCACAGTACATCTGAAGAGCTGTATTAGAGCTTTAAACAGAAGCACGAGCAGAAGGACTGGAAACTTGTCCCTGAAAAGAAGCCGGATGCCAAAAATGCCAAGAGGGAGACCTTTCGGATGCGGTGCTGACTCAGAAGAGGACTGGAGCTCTGAGCAAAGGCGCTGCTTTCAGCTTTTCATCCTCAACATGCTCAGTCACCCGAGGCTCTGTATGTTTTCTATACGTGTACATATTGTGCCACCAGGGCGTTTGTTAAGATGGCAGGTGACGCCTAACAATGGTCCTCCGAGGGGCAGAAGGGCTGAACACCCAGCGAGCCCAGCAGCAGCGAGATGGAAAATCCCAGCCTACTCCTGCTTTCTCAGGGACCCAAACCCACTGTGCCAGCATCAAGCTTCCGAGGCGCTGCTGCAGCCGCCCCCTGCTCTCTCCCCTCCCCGCTGGGAGCCGCCGGCGCCCCGGGCACCTCTGGCAGCTCGGCCCCTTCCTGCGCCCGCACCGGAGCTCGCCCTAAGGCACCGCCGGCCCGGGCGGAGCGGAGGGATGCTGACGGCCCGCCTCCCCGCCCAGCCTCTCGCCTGATGGATTTCCCTCCCTTCCCTAATCCTCGAGCGTCTCCGGGCCGGAGGGGAGGGAGCGGAGCCGCTCGGAGGCTGCTGCGGCAGCCGGCGCGATGCGGTGCGGCTGGGCGAGGGGGCCCCGGCATTATAGAGCCGAGAGCGGGGGCGGCCCCCTCCCCTGCCGGGCAGCCGCGCCCGCCCGCACCCGCTGCCCTCCCCGAGCCCGCCGCGGCACCGCGGGGAGCCCCAGCTGCTCGGGGACGGGAGAACAGGGAGGGGAGCCGGCCCGGCCGCCCCGGGGAGCACGCACTGCCCCTAAAGCCAAAGGGCGTCAGCCAGCCCAAGCCCGTCACCGCTCCCCGGCCCTCCTCGACACAGGGCATTCTCCTTTACCATCGGCAGCGGCTGCTGCTCTTGTGGGAGGCGTGGATTAGCCCGAAGGGCAGCAGAGTGCCCCGAGCGGGATAACCCCTGCCGGGCCCGAGGCGGGCGGTGGAAGGGGAAGGCAGCCAGGGCAGGGACCAGGGCAGGGCCAGTCCTTGCTGGCCTCTGCCAGAAGCTTGGCTTAGTTCACATCTAAGGGGAGAGCAATGGGCACAATGACGTTGCACAGATAGCTATTAAATCCCCAGCAGAGAGGCAAGGCTAGGGGCTCAGGTGCTGGATGCTTTGTCCAGATATGGGGAAAAATCCATGGCCGAGGGGCACTGTGTTTAGTGCTTTACAAACATGACAGGAAAATGGTGGCTGAGCTCTGCCTGGTAAAGGTGTAATGCACCACAGCTGGAAAGCAGGCCTAGAAAATTCAGCGCATTTTGTTGATTGTCTGGTTCCCATCTGCAACTCTAAGCATAATTCTGAGACCATTACTTTCAGTCCAAATCCCTGCCCTTCAAATCCTGCTGCTACATTAAATAAATGTCCTAGGCAGCTGCACTTAAAAAAGAATGGTACTGAAGAATGTTGTCATTTGCAAGGGGTTGCTTGTTTTCCAAATGACCATCAAACAGCAGTTTATTTACCCTATGTTAATTCTCAGCTTTAAAAATCCAGGTTATCTGTATTGGCTTAAGCACTGACCTAATTTATGTAGCTACTCTTCAAGTATTTTTAAATGTTGGGCACAAAAACAGATGTATCTTGGGGCAACCTGAGTAGTTCAGCAATTGGCTCATCATGTGTTCCAGCTGTCACATACAGCAGGACTGAAACCTTCCGCTATACAAATGAGCCAACATGCCAGGCAGCTTTACCGAGGGGTACTAGAAACCAGCAAGTGGTAAAGCTGACTCTCCAAAAGCCAAGTAATAGCTGGTGGTTTTTTTGGGTTTTACTTGGGTTTTTTTTTTTTCCAGATACTGACCTTTTTGGACCAGCCAACAGACAAGAGCGAGTTGCTAGGGGAGCTCTGTGTTACTCAGAGAAAAAACAAGTGTTGTTATTCATTTGTACTTCAACCTTCCTGTGGCAGCGCTCTTAGTATCTGGATTTTTGCCTTGTCTCATTTTGGAAAGAAGACTCATTTTCTTTCCTGCTTCTACTGTTATCCACTGCTGTTTTGGCACAGGTGCCCCAGATAATTTTGGGTGTTCAGTAAACAGCATGAATTGTTCAGGCAAGAAATTTGGAAAGGAAATCCACAGTTCATGGCTGACCTCTACTGTTGGCTCTTTTTTTTGCTTTGTACTCTGCTTTGTTGAAAGCTTCCTTACCTCTCTGTGATAAACACACTGCTCAAAAGGCAAAACCTTCAGGGAATGGTGCTGAAACCCCAATTTCCTGTAGTATAAGTGAGGAAATAATAATTTTTAACTATTTCTTTGATAAATCTTGATTTATATTTTGCTTGTGGCAGCCTTGTTTTCATCTGATGTTAACAAATTGAATTTTATAAGCACTTCAGGAATTTTTTTTATATTCTTTAATAGCAATCAGCGCCTCATCTAGTTTAAACTGTGTTCAATCAGGTGCATTCTTTCGAAAGGTTTTACCTTTCATATCAGAGAGTCTGCTGTGAATGTACACAAATGGCAGGAAAAGGTCTTATCTGCTTTCTGTAGGCATCCTGGCTAATAAAAGTTAATTTCACTAACATAGATATTGTGTAGATACTAGCAAAGAAAGGTTAAAAACAGTATACTGCAGTTCTCTAAAAGCCTTTATGGCACTGGTTATCTCTGTAGAATTTGGTGTTTACAACTTAAAAGCAAGCAGTACAGTCCGTGGCCAGCAGAGGCTTTCTTTACCTGGAGGGCCCACTGGAGACAATAGCCTCTCTTTTCTGAGCTTTAATTCTTCTCTCTCTGCTATCCAGCCAGGTGATTTGGAGGCAGCTCTTTCCCCTCCCTAGATGATAACTTCTTAGACAGATGATGAATATGAGTTCACCTTACAGTTACAGGCTGTAGAAACCATTGTGGCTCTCCCAGCACACCTTCCACGTTGGGTGTTTGCCAGAATATAAACAAGCCCTTAATGTCTGTTTGTTTCTCACATACATGGGACATAATTAGAGACAGCCAATTGTGTGTCTGTCTGTCTATGAATAACCAATTGCTCAAGGACACAACATTATGCAAGGATCATGTCACATATATCAAGGTCAGGTATAGAAAATGTGTGTGGTAATAGCGTGCATCTAGTACCGGTGTGCTGTCTATCGCTTCTTTACCTGATCAGCAAAGGAATAAATATGTCAGTGTACAAAAGGCTTCACTCAAGTGCTATTTCAGGTCTATTTTAAGTTTGAGAGAAGCACAGAGCTTCTAGAGAAACAGCTACAGGATTCTGAATTAGTGTGTGTATAGAAGAGACCCTCATCATGGCTGCAAGGTGACTGTTTATACCCAGAGACTGTCCTAGTCCAGTTCACAAGGCTGATCTCCTGTGCTGGTTGGTGAAAAGAGCCAGGGACTGAAGAACATGCAGAATGACTTGTGCAGTCATTACAAGATGTTGCAGTTGCCCAAGGTTTATAATATCCCAGTACTGCAAGAAATATCCTCTTTTTCTCTTTGAACAGATTTGCTGATTAACACAATCTTGCATCTTCGTGATATGAAAGAAGATGATAAAATAGCCCTGAGAAGAGGCTGATAGTGGAAAAGTGACCATCATGTACTCTATCCATGTACAGTGACTGCTGCACTTTCTGACTTTGATCTAATTACTGTGCAACTGCAATGACCTGGGGCTTCATTTTAGAGAAATAGGTATAATAGGCTAGGATTTTAAATGGTAGCTTACAGCACGTTAGATGCCCACATTTTCTTGAATGTTGAGTTAAATTACCTCTTTATTTGTACACTGCTTTTTTTTTTTTTTTATTTTAAGATAGTCCTGGTAATTGTATCCCATGTTATTAGTTATTCTGTTTTTTACTTTGCCCAATGAGTAGTCTCAGGGATTGAGAACATACATGTGACAAGCTCGGGTTTTTTTTCTGTGAAATGTCCTGAAACAGTATATGGTTCTTCCTTGCAGGAGGTAGCAAGTAGTTTTGATGTTGCGTTTTCTATTGAAAGATGAATTAATGATCTAAAATATGGTTAATTTTGTGATTGAACTTTATATTCTCTACATGCTAATTTGAACAAAGATTCATAAAGGTAGTATCTTCCCCAAACTCTTAGTTCCTACACCAGTATGTGGTTTCCAGAAAATGACCCATTCATTCCCCAAATTGTCATCTGTTGGGAAGGATAAAGAAAAGCATAGACTACTCTGTTGTTTAAAAATAACAAAGCTGCTACCCTGCCACTTTGTATAAAGTAATTACGGAGAGTGTTTCTGAACAGTGCTCAAATGTGAGGAATAAGAATTTGTCAAATTTGCCTAATGACTACAAAACTAATGAGTAAGACCTGTGATCATTTCTGTAATGCAAACATTTTTCAAAATTCATACTTATCAAAAGATTACTCTTAGCATACACTCACATTAAAGTGTGAGCATATTAAACAACAGTGGCAGCACCACTGTGTTCCTGTGAATGAAACATCTCAAATGCTATAACTATAGAGACTTCTCAGCATATCTACCCTAGAGTGCTTTTCTCTGTCCAAAGAAATATTTTCACTGACATTGTGCTCAGCACGTTTGCACTTCGATTTCTCTATAAGGAGTTACTGTTCCTCTCATTTCAACTTCTGTCAGGTCCTTCTGATGCATTTTTTAATTCCAGGGCTTGGCATTCATTTCTCACTGACATACAAGTCACATTACAGAGTCTCTTTGCCATCTTTTTGGATGAGTGTGAACAACAGAAAGTTGACAAAATTGCTTTTCTTCACCCTGGTTAATTTTAAACAACTACATAATTTAGGGTTCATAGAAGGTAATTAAACTTGACAGGAAATCTGCATTTTAGGCCTACAGCTTTAACAGATCCTCATCTATAAGCATCTGAAGATCAACCTTATTTATCTTGTCCTAAAGCAACACACTGGAAATTTTTCTTTCCTGAAAGAATTACCATCTGCTACAATTTAAATAACTAACATGAATTCCACAAAAATGGTCACTTGGTCTGTAAAGGCCATTCTAGTAAGGCTTTTGACCATAAAGCTAAGCTCAAACCCTTTCAAAGACAGAATGTTGTAGGAAAACTAACAGCAAATTCATTTAAACTTTGGAGTTAGAGTTGAGGCAGGGGACATGGGACAGTTTGGTCTTGCAAAGCCAAATTTCTACAGCTGAGATTTCTAAAAGTAAAACTACTCAGGGTGCCCTCATCTGCTAGAGAATACTGAATTTTGGCCTTTAGAATCCTAATGGTTAAGTTTCAGTTGATCAAATACATACATTTTTAATATGGCTTTGGGGAGAAAGAATTTTTTATCTTTTGTCTTGGAATGCATGGATTACAAATTTGCAACTGTATTTCTTTCCTTGCATAAAACCAGCATACCCTAATATTCCTTCCTAACTTCTGCAAAATCTCATTATCACTACTAAGGACATCAATCCAGTCCTTGTATGATTTATTTTAACCAATCACTGGTGAAGCTGATGTTTTTCAAGCATGTACAACAACAAACATCATGTATCATCTTCTACTTGAAATGAGATATTGTGCTTTCTCTAATTCCCTCTCTGTACTGGCCCAGCACCCTGAGAGAGGCAGCAGGGCTATGAAGAGCTACAAAGGGCAAATGCCCTCGTGAGTCACTGGAGACAGGGAGAGATTCAGAGAGGAATCCAGAGAGGAATTCATTGCTCGCAGCACCGGAGAGTGGCAGCCAGTCATGGCTCAGTGTAAAATGGTGTCTCCAGCCAGCTGGTGACAGTCCTTCATGGAAACTGTTGCAAATGTGAGCATTCAGAGAATGGAAACAAAAATGAATAATTTTTGCTGTCAGAACACAGCATATTTGGAGGCTGTGGATCCTTTAGAGACAGGCAAATTTTCAAAATGAGGTTCCTTACTGGACTCAAAGGAACTCTCAAAGCAGCTGCTAGATTGCTTCATTGATGAAGAGCTGCGGACCTCTGGAGGAGGAACTGAAACTGCTTTAAATGTAGGGTTTGATGGAAAATTCATGACAAACAATTCAAAACACAAGATATGATCTATTTTATCTGAGTACAGAAATACAGACTTCATTGGTGTGTTTCTGGAGCGCTGAAGGTGGGTTTGCCACGTTCAGGAATGGAGGCTGTGTTTTTCCACATGGGCGGCACAGCATGGAGCGGCCGTGCTCGGATTAAACACAGTCAATGTGAGCAGCAGCAAGCGCCTGCTGGCTCCTGGGCTTGCTGGAGTGGCCAAGTGTGTGGGAGTAGTGGATCCCTCTTCCAGCTGGGCTTCTGATGTTATTGTTTGTGACACAGTCAGTGGGACTTCTCCCTGCTCGTTGCTGGTTTCAAAGCCCAGCCGGTCTCCTCGTCGCAGCAGCTGTGAAGCCGGTGGGCGAAGGTGGCTGTAGCAAGCGTCAGGAGCGCGGCTCGGGGAGCAGTGATGTCGGGGAAGTGGCAAAGCACAGCTCAAGCCCCCGGTGCCCAGCACTCCTAACACGAGCCCCAGCTGATCAGCCAGAGATGGGGGCTGGTGCACTTGGGTGAATGAATGTCCTGTAATCACGTATTTAAGTAGCACATAGGAAACACAGCCCTCGGTCATGTGCGATTCATCTCCTCAGCACTGGAGAACCTGACAGAGTAAACGATCAAGTAACAGCCCCAGCATTACTTGTAAGGAACCGTTTCATGAGCCAGCTGGGGGTGAGCAGCCACAATGGACACATGCACAGAGGGAAGACTTTTCCAGTATTAGACCTGCCTTTGATTTTGGTGGTAGTTAGCTCTCAAAATAAAACTTCTCTCTTTTCTGATAACATCAAAAGGGTTTTTGTTAGTCATGACTGAATGCAAATTGCTTTCAGTGTATTTTTCTTGAACTAGATTTAAAAGACCACAGATAGTTCATACATTTATTATGGACAATTTTTTTTCTAAAATGTCTTTTTATTGTGACAGAGAGGATGAGAAAAGGGAGAATGGGGACAGAGAGGGAGGAGGCAACTGTCTGGTTTTTTCAATGCTTTTAATTAGGTAGGAGGATTTTTCAAGCTTGGATAAGCTTTCAGGTATTTGCTTAAGCATTTGTTTTGCAGGAGAAATTCTAGACCACTGATTATTTTAATGACTAATTAGAAGTTTAAAAATATGATAAAAATAAAATTAAAATCTGACTTAGAATTTGCCTACCAATTAGACCAACATATTTGGAATGTCTTCTTATGCTCATAGAGAATTTTGCCTCACACAGCTCTAGGAGTATATTTTTCTGCACATCTTGCTAATGCAGATATGAGAAGCGAAATCCTTAATTTTATAATTCTATTGGTCTAGAGTTTGATCTGTTTGCTATGCTATGAGCATGGGAAAAATTATCACGGTTACCTGTGCCAGGCAAATAAAAAAAGAAGCTTTCCATTTTTGCATTTCAAGTTCATTTTTAACTAGAAATGCCTTTTAATGAAACCAAACTTTCAGAGATTTCTCTGGTTTTGCTCTGTACATAGAACATCTACTTACCTAAAACTGGGTTTTCACTTTTGCTAATTTACATAAGTAAACCTTAATTTTTAATTGAAGCTATTACTCCTGTTAAATCTTTTGGGATGCCTAAATAAAAAATCCGTGGGTCTCTTTAATGGCTGTAATTCAAAGCTATCTTTTTATTGTGGTCAAAATTGTTCTTCTGGATTCCCAGTTAATTGTGAAGATAATGCAATGTGGCAGGTCAGAGGCAACAATGACATTGCTAATGCCAGGCTGCAAGGATAGCCTGTAAATAGCTGAGATGGCTTGAATATTTTGAGTAATAATTTAATTTATCTGTTTGCTGATGGATTGTCTGTGGTACTGATTTTTATAATGTAAAAATGTCAATGTTTTCATGATGATGATCATAAGAAAATGTTAGTACAGTTTTTAAAAGCCCTGCAGTGACCTAGAGCCTATGTCATACTTTTAAAAGTGATTCTGATTGCCTGGGAGTTTCAATCTGAGGAGGACCCAATAAATTTGAATGCCTAAAAGTGAGTTTTCTAAGCAGGTAGCTGCATTTTATTCTTGGCAAATTGCCAAACTGTATTTGAAAATCACCCTTATTTTCAATGTGTCCATTTTCTTCCACAGGGACAGCACAGACAATGAAGAAAATTAGAATTTCCTTGTCAAAGGTGGTGCTGAGACACAAAGCAAGTTGGAAGAAAATGATGGCCAGGTAAGATTTGAATTTTTCTCTTTGAACATCTTGCTAGTGCCACATGATTCTAAGGAGTGTTCCTTTAGGAAAATTCCATTGAATAGAAACAAAACGGGATTGAAATGAACTTTCATAAAATATTTAGCAGAGCTCTGCTTCTCAATCTCCTCTTCATTACTTTAATGATTAGGAACTAACAAAAGGAACCTGGATTCATTCCAAGCTGTGGTACTAAACTGTGAGCTCCTCAGTTTCATTAAGGTGCCTGGTAGGTACATGTGGAAAACTTGGAGTAGGCTCTGGGAAGAACAGTACATGCATGGGTGGAGAGCCATGCAAGGCAGAGTGGTGAAGAAATACTGGGAATACACTCAGGACTCAAGTGTGCTTCTCTCTCTCCATTTGTCCTAAAGGCATGCGTGCACTGTCTGTCTGGAGTGCCTTATAGAAGTGGATTCAAAATTCACTAGGAAAAATGAGTATGATTGTTTAAATCAATACTTGTATTACTGGTGGAATTGAGTCTTAATAACAAGGTATGTTTATGTGTATGGCATAAACTGTCACTAATTAAAGTATATTATCATGACATCATGGAATATCCTGAGCTGGAGGGACCCACAAGGATCACCAAGTTCAGCTCCTGGCCCTGCACAGAACTACCCCAGGAGTCCCCATGGGTCTGAGAGCATTGTCCAAATGCTTCTGGAACTCTGGCAGCCTTGGTGCTGTGACCACTTCCCTGGGGAGCCCCTTCCAGTGCCCAACCACCCTGTGGGTGAATAATGACACTGCAAAGGCATTGTTATTTCTAACTGCAGATTAGCCTATGTACAATCAATTTCCTGACTTTTCTGGATGAATTTGGTAAGGTTAAACAGAAGCATTCCCCTTCCTGAATGCTTTTTTAAGACAGACTAAAGAGCCTGTTCTTTCTACGAGTAAAAAATGATCACTGTCTTTAAAAAACATTCTTTTCTCCTGGGAGAAAGTTTTATTCATCACAAGTTGGTTTTATTTTTTTCCCTTATAATAGTGTGTTATTTATAAAAGTTCTTGAAGTGAATCACAGAATTCTGAACTTTGAAACTCTCTGCAAATAGCAATGAAACTTGCCTTAAGTGTAAATGAGCAGCGATTTAAATATTAACTATCAGTTGATATTTCACATTGCTTCCCACATACTCATTTATAAAACAGTCAAGCTGCAAGCTTTGTATAAATAGCATTTACTTATTGCCGTGGTTTAATTGAAAGTTTGATGTTTGAGGATGGTTTGCGCTGGTACGCGGGAACTGGTGGTGACTGTCACACTCGCTGTGTCACAGCTGAGCTGTGTAGTCTTGAGAGATGACTAAAATGAATGGTGTGCCACTCCTCTAACATGAACTGTTATAATCCCTATCTAACAGGGATATTGTAAAACTGATAATTGTTTTATCATACAGCAAAATTGTATTGGTGTGCTTGCACATAACTAGAGTGCAACAAGAACATGTTTACAGAGTTCTTCAGCTTCTGGGAGTTTGAAACCATCAGATTCCACAGTGGGTGAATTAAAGATAGTGACTAATCAGACTCCATTAATATACACATAAAATTGCCTTGAGTAAAGGAAAAAAATTAGAAAGAAACTACTATTACTTGTCTGGAACACTATTTTGCAGTATTTTTTTAATAAGTACTAAACTAGGCTATGAATGTCTCTCGTACCTTTTTTTTTTTTTTTTTTACCTTGTGCAGAGATAGGGATTTGACTGATTGTTACAAGAAACCTCAGGGGGAATAAAACATGTTCTGGGACTATGGGTTGTTGGCCAATAGTATAACTAAAACCAGAGTTACAGAAAGGTATCTGACAGCCCAGGTGAGCCAAGGATTTAAAATAGGTTTGTGCTCGTGAAAACCAGGTTCATTATGCACAAAGTGGCAAATTTGTTTAGGTGCAAAATACAGATGTATTTTAGATGCCACATGTAAATATGTGTAGACATTTCAGTGTTAACCACCATATGCTTCTGTGAGGCAGAGTACATATAAGAGTTGAAGTTGTTAACCATTTGCAATCAGTCACAGTCATAGCACATTGCTAGAGGGCCAGACCCTCTGCCAATGTTCCTTCAGGCCTCCCTTGTGCTGCTGCCTGCTTGTGAAGCAAAAGGCTCTCAAGTGAGCATTGCTGCACACTTTACTTATTTATCCTTCTACTTCTGAATGACAATTAAAATATCTTCTCACTGAAAATCTTGCTGTTCTGCTCCTAATGCCATAATATTCCCTTGAGCTTTCCAGATGCAAACACAGATGATTATCTCAGTGTGCAAGTGACTCCATTCCTGCCCTGTCATTTAAATCGTGCCTGGAATCCTCCGCTGTTCCCCTGTACCTCAGTGAGGACTCTCTGGAGCCAATGACAGGCAGGAGGAGCTTCCCAGCCAACATTAAATGTATGAGGTTTTTTGGTTTCTGCCTGGGCTTTGCTCTTGTGTGTCAGACAGATGTCTTATCTGTGGAGTTTCTCCTGCTTTCGTGTGCTTTACTGGGAACTGAGCTGTAGTAATGCAAGGGGTGGAGGACTCTGTCCTGCTGTGGTGTTTGCCATGTGGAGTTCCTGCCTATTTGTGTCAGGCAGTGCCAGCCTATCCCCAGAACACCTCAAGGAGACTTAACTGAATGTCTGTGTTTGCCCTGGTTAATGGATTTGTCTTAACAAGTGCTGTCCATAAGGCATAATCTTTTGACTTAGTGAAATAATTTGTATGACTTCCCCTGGGGCTTCCTACCTGCTGAAATCCTTTTCAGAGCTGTCAGTTCTTGCAGACATGCAGCTTGCCTGCCTGCCTTTGCCTGACAAAAACAGTGACATCAGGTGGCAGTGGGGCCTCAGGGACAGAATACTACTCAATTCCTTTGTCACTTTTTACTCATTATATATCTATATATATATTTTTAATTTAACATGGTGTAGAAGTTACTGCAGCCTGGGCAGCCTGATAAATGTAAATAATTGATTTACCACTAGGTAGTTTACTGAAATAAAGGGCACAGAGCTGTAGATAATGGGCCCAAACTAGCCCAAAATCTATCAGGAGATTCAGGATCCCACCACTGTGCTCTGTCTCATGATGTCAGTATTGGATTTTCCTTATCTCTCCACCCTCTGGAAAATGGAGATACAGTACTAAAATGAACACTGATAATATTACACTATTCATTTTTTTTTTTTTTGTCTTGTTAGTCCAGAATAACTGGAAACCCAAAATGTTAAATAATGGTTAAGATTTTGCTATTAATGAAATATCTTCTCCAAGCTAAATGATTCTATGATTCTGAGATACCAGGAGACCATACTAGAGACCAGCAGTCCCTTTTGTTTTGAAACATAAGACATTATACATGCAAAGAAGTAAGCAAGCAGTTTACACTGTGAGCTGCCACATTCATTTTAGGAAGATTAATCTCACAAAGGAAATCATATGTGGAATTGGGTCACAGCACTTCACATATTCAAGCTTTTGCAAGATACAAAGTGATCAGTCCCCGTAAGATCTTTATAAAGTGAACAAGGTTTATTATTTATAGTAGTAAACAGGCTGGCATTTATCTTTTCAAAGCATGGCAGTGGCATAAAGTATGTTTTAACTTTTGTTGTTTCCAGTTATTTGCATTTTAAAAGCTCCGCTTTGAATCATTATACCTTTCTTGAATTTAATAATTTATATAAGACAAGTTACTTGGAATGTACTGACATTAAAATTTTCAAAGCTAGTGAAGAATGAAAGAACATGGACAGCATGGAAATTCAGTGCTATTTATGCAGCAGTTATGTACTCTAATATGCAATTATTGAACCTCTAAGTTATAACAATCTAAGTGGAGATGGCAAGATCACAAAGGCCACCTGGCAAGGTGAGTTCCTGCCTCGCTGTCCTGATACCATCAGGAAGTGGCACAACAATGAGATAGCAGAGGCACTGAAATAGGTCTTCATTTACAGTCTGCTTCAACTTCAATCACATAGAATGGAAGCCTGTTTACTGAACTGGCATTAGAAAATGAGCCTTAGCAGAAGCTGAAGTCATGTTTAATGAGAGTAACTGGAGTATGTGCAGCAGTGCATGATGTGTTTTAATTCCTTCCTACTAGAAGCAAATCTTTCTCCTCTCTCACCAGCAATTCCTCCTCACCCTCTCATACATTTCAGGGTTTTGTATTATGACAGTTACTACTCAGTTTTCTTCTTAAACTTGATCCTGGTTCTCTGTACATCACTAAGCTCAAAGCATTTTTTCACTGATCTGTGCCAAAAAGGTCATGGCTCTCTCACATACTTTGCAATGTTTGGGACTGTTCCACTGTATTATTTATTGAAATAATCCTTGCATGGATTGAGAGCAGCTTTTTGTGCTGGTCCCAGAGCTTCACCTGGTAGTAAGTGTTGAGGTTATCCCGTGCTCTTTCAGCCCAAGGCAGTCTCAGAGCAGGAGGCAGTGCTGGAGGAGCCTCTTCTGCACATCTGCAGCAGTGTGAAAGGCACATTCCTCTTAGAGCTGTAGATGGTTTAAGGTCTAGTGCTTTAGAACTGTCCCCGATTTTTTTTTTTCTGGGCTTTGGAGTTTGTTTGGGGTTTTTTAATGGTTTGTGTTGACCAGAGTTCTGCTGACAGAACGGGCAGCAGAGAGCTTTGGTCCCCACTCAGCATTCTTCACAGTTTGTCTAAAGGAGCATCACAATCACTCTCAGAATATTTTATTAATTAATCATCTGCCTTTATTGTGATTTTACAGAGTGACATCTTACGAGTATTCTTGTTTTATTTTTCGTTTGTCTGAGTAGATGGTGAATACTTCTAGCCCCATCCCAGTGGGATTGCAGCATCTGTGGATCACACAGGTACATTGAGACCCGTCCTTCACTTGCCAAGAGTAACAGTGACACCCTGTGGCAAATTGAGTAGAGGCCGTGCGCCCAATTTCTTTGGTTTCTTTCAAATTTGCCTCCAATTTCCTACACTGCAGGGAGTGTCGCAGGAGGAATTCCTCCCCTACACAGGGGAGGGCTTCATCAGATTGTCATCCGTCTCTTATTAGACGTTTCCATTATTGGAAGACGTGCCTAATAGGGACTTTAAGTCTTAGATACAGAGAACACTCTGCCCCAGGTGGCCAGATGCTTGTGGAGGTGGAACACAGAACAGAAATTGAGAAAAGAAGAAAATTTTGTATTTCAGTTTAAATTGATGTTACAGGAATACACTGCTCTTCATTATCATTCATACTGCTTTTCTCTAACATGGCAACTGTCTACTGAACTATATCAGATTGTAATGACAAAGATATCCACAATATAAAGGCATCCACAACACAAAGCTTACTACATAAACAACTGCATGTGGAAGTTAGGGTCATCCTTTGACCTTCTTACTTGCACCATTCCTTTGGTTTGTTTAATGAGTATAAACAGCACAATTGCTCTGTAATTACTGACATAATTCTGATTCCAACCAAGTCCCTCACTGCACAGTACCATGGTTCTACTGTGTTACCACATGCTAATGTAAAAGCCATGTACCCCAGTTAAACATTTTCCAATGGGTTTGACTTATGACACTCAGTTTGTGCTACATCACGGACTGAATAGTCTGCACACTGCAAGTGATTTAAGCCTCATGCATGTGAAATAGCTGACAGAAGAAAGATTTTAAAACTTCATGAGAGCAAGTGGTTTGGTTTTGGTTGTTTTGTGGGTTTTGTGCTGGTGGTTTCTTTGGGTTGGGTGTTGCTGGTTTGATGGGTTTTATATGGATGTAGGAAGGAGAAAAAAATTAAGAAATATTGGGCAAATATCTCTGTGAAGCTTCATTTGAATCATCTGTTATGCACAGATTGCCTTAAAAGACTAATGAAAAAGCAGGAAAGAATGTAATAAATTAGGTTTCGTGTCCTTGCTGTGCTTGAAATTTAAGGCTATTATGTCTTGTCCTATTTGAGGTGTTTGGGTGGCAAGGCAGTCTTCTTCAAGCAGTGGAATAGACTGCATTAATCAGTGGCTTATTCTTAAAAGATTCTTATAAGCAAGTTACAGAAGTGCGTATGGGAAATATTTTAGGTAGAGTTGGATCTATTTCAAAGTGGAGAGGTGGAGCAAATAACTTTCTAAGGCTTCCCCCAGTCCTTCCTTCAGTGAGTTTATGGTTGTGTCAGTGAACTTTGTGATTTAAATAGTATTTTGTGCACATGTAGTATTATACTTTCCCAAGTCTCATTCTGTTGCTCGAGTGCCATCCACGCAAACACTACCTCACTACCTTGTTTCTTTTGTGGGCTTGGCAGGCTGGCACTTGGTGCACAAACCTGAGACTCATAGTGTCAGTACTTGTGCTGAACAAACAAAGCACATTATTCTGCCATCAGAAGTGGACCTTGGTGTCCCTGAAAGACTGGAACTCAGGAATCCCAATGGACACCAGCGTGGAAGGAAAAAAAAATGGGCAGCTCTGTTCTCAAGCACTGCTGTTTCCTTCTATTTGGCTTTACAGGATCTCTGCAGGTCAGTTTTCAGAATCAGTTTCCATTTGGCAAAATCAAGCTTCCATAGCTTAGTGTCTGCAGCACTGCCCTTGTGGCTTCCCAGTTGTTCCCCTGAGGGGATGCTGTGTTTGAGGAGAGGATTTTGCCCTAACATGTCAAGATGATCAGAGGACACTCCAATCCTCAGCAGCAACCCTTAAGTTCTCCCTTGAAGGACTCACTCATCACACAGGAGCACTCCCTGGCAGACAGTGCCAGTGGTTGACCCTGGGCCTCCCTCCACTTAGCACTTTAGAGTTTGAAGACACTGCGTGGCAGTAGGTTGATATTATCTGGGCTTTTACTTATTTGCTTTAGCAGAGATTCAGGAAAAAACCATTTTTAAGACAGAAAAAGTAAAATTGGAAAGGGTTTCACTTGTTTTTATATCTGTTGTTATATCTGGATCAATCACACAAGATTTTTACAAGAGAAACAATTTATTAAAGTCCTATTTAAATTGTTTCTGATTCCTTGTATGCTTGTCACATTGTACCAGATTTTCTCAGATACAGACTTCCAATAACAGTATTAAAAAATTATTCTGGTTTTGGTCTATCCCTTTAATTTCTTTTTATTTTATTTTAATAAAACACCAGTGATAATTTTTCTACTGCACATGGCTAAATATTTAAGAATAGATAAAAATACATACATGAAGTAAGATAGAGTTTTGAAGACAATTCCTGAGAAATATCTACAATTTAATTGTCTCTCTTTAGGGAACTGGGCTTTCCCCTTAGGTGCCAGTGTAAATATATTTCACAGGACATGGATGATAACAAAAGTTCCTCTGGTATTCCTGGTTTGTATCAGAGTGCATTGGAAGCCAGAGCTGTAAATGCTTATTGTGTCTTTGAAACTTCAATGACCTTCAACTATAGAGGAAGTGAATATAAACTTAGGTGTTAATCCTGTAAAGATGTATGCATTTACTTGATTTTTACACTCTACACTGACTTACTGAAGTTAATGACCATAAGTTCTTGAAGCAGGTTTTTTAATTCTTTGTTTTATATATGGTGACTCTGTGGACAAAAATGTCATTTGTGGAAGTGATATTTGCCACTGATTTTCCAACTAAAAATATATTTTTTCCAATACTAGCTGAATGAAAGGTCCATTAAGAGCAGTGTAGAGTTATCCTATTAATTTATTTAGGTTAACAGTATTGTAAATTCTGTGAATTAATATTAATTCACAGAATAATATTAATTACTATTAATATTATAAATTAATAGGATGCTGGATAAAGTCTTTTATTTTTCATGAGGGTTTAATCCTGCATGGCTTACAAACATGAGTGAATGTACTCTATGAATGAAGAAGTAAAAATAACATATTTTCTTCTGCTATCTAGATAATATGCCACATGGGTGCTGATTTTCATTATTTAATCACTTCTGGGAATGGAAATTATTATCTGGAAATAATGTGAATGCAATTAGCAATTTGAGTCTGCTAAATTATTAAAGTCTACTTAAATATGATAAATCAGGGGTTTTTTTTTACTTCAGTGAAAATTTCTAAGGAGATCATAAACTGCATTTTATTTTACAGTCTCCAGACTAGGTTAGATTGTCACCTTCTCTTTAGTTTTCAAGCCTTTCTAAGTTTTTATCAATATAATGAAGCAAGTCACAGGAACACATGCCCAGTAAAAAAATACTCTATATACATCTTTTACCTTGTATCAACTCCCCTTAGTTAATAATTTTAGAAGGTTACAATACTTAAGACTATGCTAATTAAGTTTCTTAAGTTGTTTATGAATCATCTTAGTCTACTACTACATTACATAACACTACCTAGTTTTCACACACAGGATATTTGCAAACCTAAACAAAGATTTTCTGACGGTGTCTAGAATTTGAAGATTGGTCTCTTTAGTGCCAAATCTGTCTTCCCAGGAACTCAATAGAGAAAGTCACTGTAAAAATATCCATTGATTTCAACTAAGCAATTTGTATCAAGGTGGAGAACCTTGCTTAATTCATATGAAGCAAATGATAGCAACTTGCCTTTTTTCTTAAAAGGTGGAGGGGGGTGCAGGTGCATATAAAAGCATATAGCTGCCTGGTCAAGCCTGCAAAACTGGAATGCCTTTAGCAAGCTAGGTGCCAGCTTCACCAATGTATTACTCCAGTTTTACACAGTGCTAAATTTCTTGACAGCAACTGGAGTAGTGCAGTGGCAAAGCAGCACCTCAGCTCTGAAGGCTCATTGCCAGTTATCCATGAACAGCTTGCATTTACTGCTGTGAACAAACACCTGTGCAGCAGCAGCAGCAGCAGCAGCAGCAGCAGCAGCAGCAGCAGCAGCAGCAGCAGCAGCAGCATGTCATTTGGTACATGCAGGTAATTGGCATTACAGACTGGAACAACACTAGAGTCTGCCTAGTTAGCCAGGTAAACACTAATCTCTCTGACAAAATCTTGCAGTCATGGTCCAGCCTCTCCCCATCTTGGAATCTCCTGCTTCATTTGGTGGATCTGCTTCTGTAGTTCATCTCTGTCCAGCTTCATTTTTGCTTCTAGAACTTGCCGTAGTGACCCAATGCTCTCATAGATAGCTGCAAACCCTAATTGCAGGTGAGAATTACATTAGTTCATCATGAGGAGCAAGAGTATCACAGCATTGCTATCAGAATGCACTTCCATAACTCTCTGCTTTGCACTAGGAGCACAGCAAAAGTTCTGAAGGAGAATGGGATGTAACTGTGTGCTGATGGCAGAAACGCCCTGATGGCAGCCCAGCTATGGCTGTGCCGGCTCTGGGGAGAGCACTTCTAAACTGGTTGTCACCCCTTATTGCTCAGCTTTTCACATTTAATGAAAATCCCTCTTAATGCCACAGGTGTAGCCTTTACATCTGCCCCAAAATATTTAAACTGCTTTGATACAAGCAAAGACATTTTGCATATTAGTATGAGTCGATCACTGTCACCACAATTCAGAATGAAGAACTGGGTAACTATGGTCTTACCAGCATTAACTTCTGCTTTCATTTCTTTTATATCTTCATTTATCTCATTTTGAAGTTTGACAATGCGAATATTTATCTTTTCTTCAGTCTGTTTTGTTTCATGCGCTTCCATGGTTATCCTCTGCATTTCTTCTATTCTCTCAATTTTTTCTGCCATTTGGTTGAATTTCATCTCAATACCTCTCTCACTCATTTCCTAAAGCCGGGAAAAAGAATTTTAATGATTTGCTCTGCATGTGGAATAACAGTGGCCTTTTAAAAATATTAAATAGATACCAATTAATCATCTTTTATCTGGAATTCAAAATGTAAGGAGTTACAATTTTTCATAGAATTATTTCAAATTACTTGAGTAGTGTAGGTTAAAATACCGATCTATTTAGCAGTAACCAGATTCACTTTAAGAGTCTCAGGTTGTAGGTATAATGCTTGATATCAATTAAGAGACTTAGGCAAATTATGAGGCTATCTGAAAATCTCACTCAAATAATATCTCAATTACATAATCTGAGTTACTAATGATGATTTTGAATGCTTCCTGAGAAGTATTACAGGACATTTGAATGAAACTTACAGTGCTTTCCTTAAAAGTCAGTGAGAGTTGGTCGATTTTTTGCACGAGCTCTTTTTCAGTCCTTCCGTGTTCCTGTTCCAACCAGCTCCGTGCAGACAAAATCTGATTGCTGAGCTCCTCGACAGCATCTTTTAATCTAGGAGCACAATAGAAATTAGCAGAACCTAAAGAGAAGAACTGGTCGTTCAACAACTACTTTTTTATGTGTTCGTAAAAACACAAAATGGCAATTTAATACATTCTTCACACCATATTAAGGTGAGCCTTTGAATTTTAAGGCTGTTAAACTGGATATGGTAACACTGGTTAGAAAATAAAGGTGAAAGTTCACAGCAAATTTATATGAAGCACATTACAAAATTTGAATCATAGTAGATGAAAATGCGTTGTGACATTGAAAACAGAATATGGTGATCCATTCAGATTATAAACTTTATGTCCATATGTATTAAATCTGAGCAAAGATTTGGTAGCCACTTACTCTGGTGACAATGCTGGTTCCTGTAGCTCCACTTACATTGCCTATACCCACCTCAACTTTACACCTACCAATTCTGCCAGTGAAAGTGTTTCTTCTCTGCAGTGAATATGTGAAACCTGGATTGCATGAGGATGGCGACAAGCAGTAAGAAATGAGGATGTGGATGGTTTGTACCAGGACTGCTACTGAGTGAAATGCCTGGAGAGGAGTTAACATCTGAATTGAATATAATGACCCCATGTAATGTCTAGTAGTACAGAGTATCTTATCACTAATAATTTAGGTATTTCAGTTATATTCATGTTTGAAGCCAGTTTAAAGCACTAGCACTCTGTGAGTGCTCTGCCTTGCTTCCTGCTTGCTTCAGTTGAACTTTGTCCCTGTTCTGGACAGCCACCTCCAGCATCCATAGCTTCAGACAGTTGTCTCAGAAAGGCACCAGGCCACTCTGACAAAAACCCTTAGCTGTGTCCTCTAATATAAGTTCTGCCTGAATACTTAACTAGGAACTTAATCAGCTTTTCAGAATTGCCTAACCACATTATGGGCAGAATTCTTGGTGAAAGCAAGTCCCTCTTGACAGTCAGCTTCTGTAATATCTGTGGAGCAAACACACATATTCATAGAGGTTCCTGCTTTTATAGGCCTGGAGACTACACCAGTCAGACTGGGAAAACTGAGGCCAAACTGGGAAAACTGAAGCCCTACTCCCAAGGTACATGGCAGCAACAAGGCTTCCCAGGCACTTACTTTGTGTCCAGGACTTGCAGCTGTTGGTTGCTCTCTTTGTAGGCAGTCTTCAGCTTTGCCTCTTGTTGCATTATTGATTGCTCTACTCTGCTCAGCAGATGAGAAATCTGAAACAAAATTCAGAATTTATTATTTTTCAACAGCATTTCATCACAGTTTCATTTGGTACATTTTATAACAGTAAAGGAGGTCTTACAGAGAGCTCATGTTTTCTAACATTTCAAAAATTACTGAATTGTGTATTTTACTTTATCATGAAAATATACTATCTCTCAATATGAAAGTATCAGCATTTTGAAAACTGTAAATTTTTTTTTGCCTTTAACAATGTGAATAGTGTTGCCTTGAAAATCTCTGCCTGGTCCCCCATTGAGACAGTTGAATTTGCATGATCCATACATCTCCCAGTTGCCATATAATCAGAATAAACAAGGCCAAAGCACTCCACCAGCACTGAGGGATATGCTCCATCAGCTTGTGTAGAAGGGCCACTGCAGTGATGGAAGTGCTGGGTTTAATTTGGGAGAGGTCATTACTACAAGAAAATATTTGTCACCAAAAGAAGCATCTCAAAGCATACTGTTCTGTTCACTATGAGATGCATGACAACATGCTCCTGGCATGCTAATATACTACACTGAGGCTCCTGAGAAAGGCAAGGGGATTTTAGCCATTTACCTACTGCAGAATGAAGATGTAAAATACTTTTGTTGACCAAGAAAAGGGGAAGGCCTTGAGATGTGACATTAAGGAAAAGGATTCTTCATATCTCCAAGTCTCTGCTTGTATCTAGTGCTCACTTCCATTCTCAAACCCAATGGAAGAGAACCTGACAGACAGATTAATGGATTCACAGAACCCAAACCCAGTTTTGTTTTGCAAACCTTCAAAAGCTGTGTTCAAATACATATAGGATCATCCTGGGAAGGCCAAAATATACAGTGAAAGACACAGAGGCTTGCATTGTTGTAGTTTTGTTGAGCATGTGCCTTTACATACTAATCCCTTCTCCACAGCATGCTGCAGGCAGAAGCTAAGGATCTTTTTCAGTCAGAGCAGTACAGTAATGCATCTAGATACCAATGGCCAATGTCGTAAGGACTGTGAGCTGATACGCCTCTCCATCTGTAAATCTGTGACCTCCCAGGATAATAATTAACAGTAATGGAGTCTGTGTGAATTAGACTAGAACTCTTACCTGTACAGGGATTGCCTTGGTCTAAATACCATACCTGTATTTCTGCCTCTTTAATTTTAGATTCTAAGATCAGCTTGGAGGTGTGTTGGTCTTTACTTAGACTCTGAAGTCTTTCATATGTAATTTTATGCTCTGCAGAGAGCCTGGCTAACCCAGCGTCACACCTGTTTGAATAGATAAAAAACAAAGCACCAACCAAATAGAATATTAGGTCTAGGCTTTTTAAATCATCCATTTCCTACTGGCCATTTCTGTGGAATTCCTGGCTGGCTGGGGAAGCAATGTCTTTAAGACTATAAGAATGGTAAGACCTCTCAGTGTTCAGCAGAGTGCTCCCAAATAGGCCTTGAGGTCAAGTAGTCTGATACACAAATTCCATTGTTCTTGGCACTGATGTGATATGGGTAGGCTGTGGTATCACACAGGGAAGTCACATCAGAAATGCAAAGATGCAGAATTTCATTTCTGTGTCTTTTTGCCATATTCCAGAAGATATCTGATAAGGTGTGTATGAGTACCCCTACGTGATTAGTAGCCTAAATAACTGAGGGCCATTTTTTCATTATTGTAGCTTTGCATTTTTATTTGTGAAATAGTAGTGTACAGCTAATATGTGTAGTTAACAACGTGGGGCAAATTTTATGGTTCTTAGTCTTTATTTAGGTGAATAATTGTCATTGAAAGCAAAGGCGATTTTGTCTCAGAAAAGGCTATAAAATTAAGTCCTGGAACATAATAATTATTGTTTCCTTTCTTCACATTGGAACACTTCTTGATGCTGTAACATTTTCAGGATAAATATGCTATAGAGCATGTGTGTTTTCTACCAGATTTTAAAAATAATTTGATCAGGTGGATTTCATCTACAGTAATGCAGTAAGAACATTAACTGAGCTGTAAAAATATGAGTACTGTGATTTCAGGAGTAAGACCTCTGTGAAGTATGACTCATATATATTTTTTTTGCTAAGGGAAATATGTAATCATCAACGTTACCAAATTTGATATAGGAAACTGATGAGGAACAGACAGCAGTTACAATTTGAGGGAGAAAAAGGCAGTAAAATGGAACAAGCTGAGGCATGTTACGTCATTACCTAAACCAATGACACACTTTGTCATCTTTTTAGTCCCATTTCAGTTTGAAAGCTTTCATTTCAACATGATTTTCATTCCCTCAGTTACAGAAAGTGCCATTATCATTAAACATGAAAGGAAAGTCACAGCTAAAATGATAAATGGAGGATCTTATTATTATTATGGTACAGTTTCAATATGAAAATAATCAGTAATGTAAAATAGCACATAGGCATTATAAAACTCGAGGAAATTAATTTCTAGTGTAGCAGTTCTGCATTGTGAGACCTGTTAGTGGTATCTAGTGGAAGCCTGGGCAGGGTTTACATAGCAGTGAAAATCTTGTAGGGCTCATAATCAAGCAGTTTCTTTAGAAAGATGAAAGAAGCGAAATCTCTCCATGTTGTTACAATCAGAGGAATGGAATCATCTTGCATCTAGTTACCAAAAGGTTGTGGGCTCCAAAAAATGGTTAGTTTTGTTTCTCTGAGGCATGGCAGAAAATATAAAAAGCAACAGCTTTGAAACTACTGAAGCAAATGTAATCAGCAAGCACATGTACTTGTTTTTAAAGTAAATTAGTGTTTTGGGTTTAATCACAGAGCATCTCTCTTCTTCATGGAATTCAGTTGTGTGGTCAAAGGGTTCATGTAGTGCCATGGTAACTGAAACATTAAAATTCTGACCATGTGAATTTATGTCTGCCTGGTATGCATAGGTCACATTATTTTGGTTTATCTTCTCTATCTGTTGTACATGCTTGCAAACACGATTGGTTTTGACCTGGAAGAAAATCTTAGTGTTCAGCATCAAAGAAATCAAAAGACAAGTAGTTGCTGCATTCTGTATCACTGGGCATAGATTAAGTGAGAACTGTGCCAGTACTCTGCAGCTGGCTGCTATATGCATCTGCTGTAATGGTATGGAGAGAGCTTTTAATGTTCCTGGTTTATTATAACAGAAGATGCTTCAACTAAAATGCCAGTGTTTCAGTGAAAAACAAGTAGTGAAAAACACTACCTGTTTTCAGTGGAAAACAGGTAGTGAAAAGCAAGTTGAAATGCTCGGTGGGAGTATTGGGCAAGAGCAGCAGAGCTGGTGGATTGTGCTGGCCTGGGGCAGGGAGCCCAGAGCTGCCCTCGTGGTGCCACCTCCCACACAGCAAGGGCCAGAGAGCAGCACATTTATTGTTCTTGGGGAGTTCATCAATGTGGTGCAGCCCAGATGCATCAGACTCATAATCTGTGCAGCAGGAAAATTGCCTACGTGTAATGAGTCCAGGTTGTCTGAAATGAATCAGTTCTAGAATGTAGATAAAAAAGTCATCTATATATGCAAAGTAGGCCAAATTTGAACACACAAAGTTGCCATTTCTCCAGATGTTTCAGTTCTCAGGAAGCTTTTATGAAGAGCTACTGCTATTGTTCCAACCAGGTTGCTGGATTTAAACTTTCCAGACAAATGCTCATTATCCACAAGTAATTCTCTGAATAAATAAGGCATTAATGAATTTTATCATCTGTTGTCACTAGAAAAAGAATTGGTAAATCTGTATAATATAAAATTGGCAACATAAGGGACAGGAGGCTGGAGAATTTGATCTATTGGCATCGACCTAATTTTCTGCTAAATGTGTTGCTGAATTTTGTAGAGATAATATTTTTTTCTTAAAGTTAATAATAATGCTGGTTTTTAGCAATAATTCAGGGCTGTGATAACGCTTTACAAATTCATCAGTAAACTGTTGAGAAAGGATCCAGATACATGAGCTGTAATGTGTATTCTTTCATCTTCTGATAGCAATGTTAGTTGATTCTGTGATGTGAGTGAGATATGTTGGAATCTCATTCCTGCAGGGCTGTGGGGACTGCGGTTTGAAGCTGTGCTTCTGAGCTGCATGTGCATGTAGGGATCCCTTGTTCCCATCATTAACAGCATCAGCCCTCAAGAAATAATGAGACAGTTGTTTGATGATATATTGACATATTACGAAACAGTTGGTGTTAGGAAATCAACACCTCTCTCTCCAATATTGAACTTGAACAGGATATTTAGTATGCATGAAATTACTGGAACTGAAATTCGGCCAGAATCTTAAGATGGACACCAAAGTTATTACATGACAAAGGGCTCAGGCTTTGGGATTTACTGTCCAAACTGATTCCCACTGCCCTTCTGCACGCTGCCAGTCTGAGCAAACACAGTGCTCAGAGCTACTGCAGCCTGAGCTGTAGTAGCTCTCAATGTACATTCACTGCAGCTGAAAGTTGATGCACAGGAAGCTGGTAACCCACAGTAACTTGATCGTGTTTCTGATATTTCACTCTGAACTCATCTGGAAGCTAGCACCACTAGAGGTAAAAATACTCCTGGTGAGTAAAGAGTATTTTATAAAAGGAGCATTGGCTAAAGTAATCAGAAGGTGTTTATCTCAGGGAAAGTCTCTGTATTGTGCCAAAGGCACAACAATCCACTGTCTTGACCATAATCTCCAGCTAGTGCTGTTATCATTATTCACCGGAACACTGATTTCAAAGTAGAATATATTTGTAAATAAAGACAAATAGCTTTCTCTCATGGACCACTGCTTTAAATTGCTTTCTGATAAAGGGAAGATTTTTTTTTTTCCTCATTCAGGGTTTTTTTTGTTTTTTTGTAGAGAGCACGCTGAATAGAAGCATAGGATGAAGAATGGAAGGTAGCAGTTAAAAGGCAATAAACTGATTCTCTTACGGGAATGAATACAAATAATCTGCATTCGTCACACAGTCTGACATAAGGCACATGGGTATAATCTCATACAATTTGCAGATAAATTGCAACCCAGGCACAGCACAAGGGTGGTGCCCTAAGGAAATAAAGGAAGAAGCCCTGGCACAGCCTGTGCCTGTTCCCACTCTCCCACACTGAGTACTTGGGTAAGGACAGGGCCCTGCAGTGACACCCACACCAGCATGAGTTTCCTCTCCTGGGTTCCCCGACTGAGGGCAAAGGCACCACATTTCACCTCCCAAGGTGTCAGTAACAATGCTGGTCCACATTGAACCCCTCTCAGGATGTAGTATGATCTCAAAGTACTTTTAGAAAGAAGCAAGAAGATCTAAGCATGTACACTTTGGAGGGATTTCTCAGCAGGATAGATATGTGTATGTGTAGCTCTCTATAGGTTTTTCCATCAATTTTCTGATTTGAAAAAAATTAACTAGTACATTTGTGTTTGCTAAAAGATTGTGGCATAACTTACTAAATGTTTACTTCTTTTGGAAAACTCTCTAAAGTGTTTTCTACAGAATGGGCTATGAAAATTACAGCAGAAGCTTCAGACAATTGAGTAATTTATGAGAAAACCTTAGTTCAATGAAAATCCCTCTCTGACTATTTCTGTATGTTGTTGAAAGTTATCACTAAATCAGGTGATGTGCAGAAAAGCAAGCAAAATTACCTGTACAGTATAGATAACGGGTCAAATTCAGGACAAGTATAACTCCACCAAAGTTATTAGCCAAGCAGCTGTAGGGCAGGTTACGTCCTTTTCCTGTAGCTGTACATATCCTCTGTCTTTTGTGTTCAACTTTACAGGCACTTAAGCAAATGCTGCTGTGCTGGAGTTTGTAACTGTGTCATTGATGGCACAACTGAAGTCTGTGTGGCCGCAGAATTGTAACCTCTGTAAAACCTGTGTTATTGTACAGTTTTCTGTTCCTTATGTGTCATGTAGCTCATGTGGGATTTAATATGGCTAACCACTAACTGAATATGCAGATTTTTATTTCTAAAATATATGCAAAAATGTGCAACGATTTTGTTCTTCACAAGTGCAGATTGTTCCGTGCTGCCTTTATAATTGTGCTAATTAACGTGTTTCAAAGACACATGAGTCTAACCAGCACTTTTTAAAAGCTGAACCAAATCCAAAATCCCAGGGAATTTGAAGTAATTTATTTGGAAATAATTTCAGGAATTTGAGGTATTAAGGGTGATATTGTCAAATTTAATATGTAATACTGGAATGCAAAGTATTATTATTCATTTCCTTGAAAATGCAGAGCAAAACTATCCTTGGAATTTTGCCAAAGTTGAATTCAATCCATTTTCATTAGTAATTCAGGGTTAAAACAAGATTAGCTAGCCTCTAAACACAGTTTCATGGGGACTTTTACCTTGCAACTCTTCCCCGAAGATCTCCTAGGCCAGAAAGCTGTCGCATTTCAAGACTCTTC
Organism: Cettia cetti; assembly: GCA_013401135.1. Lineage (NCBI taxonomy): Eukaryota > Metazoa > Chordata > Aves > Passeriformes > Sylviidae > Cettia > Cettia cetti. Next base: position 12,650 of record VZUI01044467.1, on the reverse strand, counting down.
AGGGTAGAATTTGTTCCATAGCTGAGATTGTCTCTGACACGTATCTGTTCCTGCAGCATCTACAGAGCATTCATATGCAAATAAAAACTCAGTATGGTACATTTAATGTACACTTTAAATGTCACTCATTATTTTTCAGTAATTCAGTATCCATTTTGTTATTACTTTATTCAAAGCTTTGTCTTGTAATGTACTAAACCAGATACCTTTTAGATATTCTATTATTTCTTATTATTAGTGTCCAATCTCATGCAACTACCATAAAATATATAAAGTATAACTTGACAGTGAAATGGAGACCTAATTTTTTTTTTCTCCTTTCATTTTCCCCACCACACCCATGTTGTTCAGCAGCGGAGGTCAGACATGAAGTCATGTGTCTGCCTAGGATTAGGTCATAAAAATGAGCACTTGGGTTTGGTTACTTCGTGTCGTCAGTGAGTCGGAAGGGAAAGAAAGTTTATTATAGAGCAAAGGCATTTCCTAGTGTTTATACAGCACAGCCTTTGGACTGAAGTTGAGCTGGGTATTAATGTCACATTAATTCATTTTTTCAAGATTTCCCAGTGCAGCTTTTGAAAGCAAGCTTATTAGAACCACAAAGGCTCCTGTGTTTATATGCTAATATCCTGTGCTATTTTCATAGCCACTGAAAGAATTATGTAATTTGCAAACACTTTTTTAAGTTGTAAAAACAATTTATAAGCTTACAGGATCTTTAGACCTTGTCTGACCTTTACTTATCCTGTGGTAAACTTTGTTAGGAAATTAGAAGCAGTGAGTAGCAGAGATGGTGCTGTGCGACATTCTTGCCATACCTCGATGTCCCGGTTGAGCTGCCTCACTATCGCCGTTATGTTTCGGATGTGTTCCTCCAGGAGTTGCCTTGCCAACCGGTCACCCCCCCCTTTGTTCTGCATTCTGTGCAGCGTGGAAACAATGTCCTCCTTAATGCGAAAAGCGTGCTCCACAAGGGCCGCTGTTGTTTTCTCATGGCTCAGGATTCTGTCCTCCAGCTGATCCACCAGGCTGGCGGATGCCAGCGGGACCGCTGTCAGTGCCTGGCTGTGCAGCGGGATGTTTCGGACCCGTCTAGAGGGGAACAAGATCCACATCTTGTTAAGTTCTCACACAAAACTCTGCGGTGCCTTTGCACTGGAGATGGTGTGACATTATCTGAGTACTGGCAGTGCTGGGGAGAAGCCACAAAATACTCCTGGAAAGAGCACCCACTGCTACAAATAAGTGGATGCTGTGTTGGCTACTGTGTGTCTTGTACAAAGGCAGATCAGGCTTTTTTCATACTCTTAAAGGAAGCTTACAAAAGCATTGGATCTTTAAAAAAGGACATTAGAATAATAAAAGTAGTTACAAATCAGAACTATAATTTGGTTAAGAATCCAAATTCAAACCCTCCTACTGAGTTTCAAAAGTAATGTTATTTGTCTTTACAGTTTTCAGGCTTAATCAAAGCTGTAACAGTTGAAGGTAGGTATTGTAAATTAAATGAGAACAGATCAAAGTTAAAAAGGAGTAGTTTGTGTCAATCCCTTTTCTGTCTCTATAGTTACCCTGTAATACCATGCAGAACCTTGCTCCCCTGTGAACTGGACAGGAGCATATGGGAGTATAGAAACTGAGGTGAGACCAAAATTATTACAAGCTTCTCATGGTCTTAGAAGTTAAATTTCCCCCCAAAATAGCTTGCATTTGGGTACCTTGAACAGTTATCGAGATTTTTGAAGAGTGCTCTGCATTGGATAGCTCCCATGGAAAGCTCATGAGTGCTGAAAGTAATAAAATGAGGCTGCTAATGCATGCAATCTTTTCCTGCCACTATGTTCTGTAAAGAATAACATTTTCAGAAGCGTAAGTGGAGGATACAAGTTTAAGCCCACTTTGGAAAAGAAGATCCTTTTTCTAGGAACTCTATTATTTACTGTGTATTCTCATGTTATTTCCTGTTAATGAGCCAAATTAGCAGTTCAGTTTGACCATGATGATATTGACAGAGATGTATGAGGATTCCAACAAACGTCACTTTTGGCTCTGTTTTCACAACTCATTCCATGCTATTCAAACACTGGCTAAAGTATTCTTGGACTTCTAGTCAGTGAGATTTAAGCTATTTAATTTCTTTGGGAAATGGCTAAATAAAAGCTGAGTAAGGACTTGTGATTTGGGCTATGATTTGAATGTCTATGGTATTTCACTTTGCTTTGTGCACTAATGCCAAAGCCCCAGGTCACGGCATTACTGTATATAAATAAGTATATATGTATATAATTAAGAGATACATAATGCTCTGCAATATGAAGATTTTTTGCTTTTATATTCCAGACTGTACCTTTCAGAAGGGGCAAGAGTTGGGAAGATTGGGCTTCGGTGGGCCATTCTCTGGTCAATAATTTGTGTCTGTTGAAAAAGTACAAATTGAATTATTGAATAGTTTATATCTGGTACTGAAATGTCTTAAAGCTTTTGTTTTCAGTGCACCTTTAAGTAAAGTGTCATATTATGCTGACACCGATGATCATGACATTCAAATATTGCTAATGCAATAAGTGCAAATAAAAACTAATACAAAATAATGAAGACTAAAAACTGCTAAATAGCTTTCTATAGTGAAAACGACACTCTTGAAAAGATAAGGTTGACAGCCTTGAAACCGAAATCTGCTGTTGACTCACAGAACTGGTTTGGCAGGGCAGAGGTAAACAAAGTTCTTGTCCCCAATCTTTTATGTCTCTGACATCATTAATCAATGAATAATAAAATAAGGTCTACAGGATGATCATAAAACTTAAGAAATTATTGACTGGAGAATCAAACAAGTGTTTTATGACAGCAGATTATTAGGAGTAAGATGTTTTTCTCATAAAAGCACTGGTAGTCACAAACCTAAATAAAATGTGTGACATCAGCATAGTTTATCAAAATTGAGCCTTGTATTAATTTGTCTTCAAATCTAAATGACCACACTTCATGTTGTAAGTAAGTTTTTCTGTGGTAAGAATATAAATTCTGGTTTTAATTTTTAGACAAGCCAGCCAGACTGTAACAGACATTGCAGCAGAGCAGATATATTAAATAGCTTCAGAAAGATATTTTAGTATCTTACTGTGAGACCAGTACCTGGCTCAGCAGCTTTGTCCGCTGACAGAAATTAATGAGAAAGATATTAGCCTAAATCCAATCCAACTAATCCCCCCTACATAAAACAAAGAAACATTTTTAAGTATAAAGAGAAGTAGTATGGCCTGAGTCTGATCTCCTTGGGAACCTAAAATCCTTACTGAAAAATAAAGGCTGATGCATGAAAAGAAGTTTACAATTGCTGATGAAATCCTGTGAGATCTGAGAAAGATGGGGTTATGGAAATACAACAGTTGAATTTCGATAGTGAAGAAGCAGTAGGGCTACCCTTTGAGATCTCAAAATGCAAAGCGTGTTTGTGCTTTAGAAATGTATGAAAGCACTGCCTGAAAGCAGAGAGCAAACATTGTCACAGTGTGTGTGTTCTATTTATAGCACAGTGCTTCGGAAACTACAAATTAGAAAAAAAAACAGTTTTAAGAGAAGCTGGGTTGCTGAGCAGCAGTGACACCAGACAGGAATTCAGGTCTGAATTGAATTCTTTGCTCAATCTGTGATCCTGTTGACTTTGGACAAGTTATTTCCATGAGTAATGACTCAGTTTCCCTATCTGTAAGAGAGAGAACCATACGTACCTCCTTGTTTAGGTTCTTACATGGCTATAAGTAAAAAGCACAGTGTAAGAGCTGGGGATCATTGTGGTGACTTCTGCATTCAAAGTCCTGCACAGACGCTGAATGTCCAGTTCTGCAGTCTGTTCCTCACACTCATCATTTCCCAGTTGTTGGATTTTTAAGGAATGCCAGCACTCTGCGAGGGGTCCCTCCTGGTCACACCATCAGACTGCACCAGGTCACACCACCAGGCACCCAGTTCTCAGTGGGCTGGGACCTCTGGGCCTTAACACATTTTAAAATCTTGATGCATTGAAGCTTTAAAGCACAATTTAGCTGTAAACACAGGAATTATCCCTCTGATTTGGGAAGAGCTATGTGCACCACAGCAGCAAAGCACTGGATGCTACCTAGAAAAACAAACAAGAAATATTAAAGTCTGTACATCTAGCAGCATCTTAGTGAAATTTAGTGAAATACACCTTATAAAAACCAGCCAAACAGTCCATTAGTCTCATGGCCTTTGGCACCCATTTATTGTCAATTGGAAAATAATTTTTGGAGCAAACCAAGCATAGGTTTGCATGAAGTCTTAACTCTTTCTGCCAGTCTACCATAAGAAATGCAGCTAAATGCAAATATCTGGAGTAAGTGTGGATATGAAACAAAAATTACACAAATGAACTTCTCATTCATTTCTCTTTGCTCAGTACACAGTGAAGCATCTCATCATCAGATACCAGATTTCTTGATCTGATCCAACAGCCAGAAAGGATCTAAGACCTCAATTGGCAGTTGTACAAAACTTTGCTGCAGTTTGGAGATACCTGCGATAAACAAATAGGTGTCAGAGCTAATGACAAATTCCTTCTCTATGAGTGTAATACCAATTTAGACTAGTAAATAGAAACCATAAGATGTTCTGATACTTAACGTTCAGAGGAGTATAATTTCACATGGCTATTTCAATGGCAGTAAACTGGGGTCAAGTGAGATACCAGTTGAAATACTGGTTACAGGTGCTGTTTTTGTTTTTGGTTTTTTTAATGATGTTTCCTGCTTGGTACTGCTATAAGAAATTTAAGTCACGATATATTAACCCAGTAAATTTGGGTTGACTGATTTAAGTTACTGAATAATCCAATTATCTTGTCACATGGACAGGATAAAAGTTTTTTCCTGTTTGTAAACAATATGCCTGATTGCCAAAAATAACTATTCACTTGATACTTAAGGCAGGCTTTGCATACAAATGTGGAGTACTTCCTTAGTGTTTCTTTAAATCACTGATATAAGATGTGTAAAAGCTTGGAAAAACAAAAAATCATCCATGAGATGTGATGCAGAGACACTTCCAGCAATGTGCAGTTCACTCCTTGCTATTTGTGCTGTGGCTTCCCTTCCCCACTTCTCAGACTGCCTTGCATGTTTATTTTCTCTGGGCTCTCCATTTCTCCTGTTTTGAAGGATAATCATATCTGTAGTGTTCAGTTCCCCATCTTCCATGATAACCTACAACTAATGCTGTAATGTCTGCACACCTCGGAGTGTTTTTCACATTCATTCTCACAATATGCCTGTGAGGTAGGAAGCATTATTATCCCTGAAAATATAATTTCCTTCTGTTGCTGGTAGGGAAGTGAAGCACGGGGTGGGCTATGTGACTTGCCACAAGTCACACGGGAACCAAAGCAGACTGAAATACCTGCCTAGGCAAACACTTTAATCACTCTTCTTCTTAAAATAGAAAGCGCTTTGGTTGCTGCACAGGGAGCGTGTGACGGCACCACCCCGGCAGCCGCCAGATCCTTCCCAGTGTTACTCTGAAGTGCGTTGGGGCAACGCTTCGGAGTAAGCGAAAAAGTGCCTGTGCTGCAGCTGGGCAAAGGGATGGGTCAGACCCCGGCAGCGTCAGGAAGAAGCAGAGCCGTGCCGAGCCCCTGTGCGCGGCTGTGGCACTCGTGGACACGCTGTGCGATGCGTGCCGGAGGGACTCCCCCGGCAGCGCGGTGACCGTGCCCACGGCTCCGGGCCAGGCCGGGGGGTCCGAGCCAGGCCGGGGGCCCTCTGGAGAAATAGGTGCGATCGGCTCCGGTGCCGGCCCGCGCCGAACCGTCGGGACCGGGGGGATCGCGGCGAAGCCCCGCCGGCACCAGGCCGAGCGCCCTGCCCTGCCCTGCCCTGCCCTGCCCTGCCCTGCCCTGCCCTGCCCTGCCCTGCCCTGCCCTGCCCGCGGCACGGCCCCGCCGGGGGTCCCGGCCCCGCGGTGCGGGGGTCACCGCTGGGCGCGGCGAAGGTTGCGGGGACACGGGTGTACGACAGCCGACGGGACACCGCGGTGCAGACACCGCTCTACGGCAACGCAACACGGAGGGACAGAGCCGGGACAGGCTCTGCGCTCACTCACCGGTGCTGGCTCAGGGCAGGGCAGGGCTGCCCGCCGCTCCCGCGCATCCCCGCCGCCAGCCGAGCCCCGCTCCGCTCCGGGCGCGCTGCCGCCGCGGGAGCGGCCGTTCCCAGGCGCCGTGACCGCCGGTGCGCGGCCGGGGCTCCGTCCGTCCGTCCGCCCTCCCGGCCGGCTGCGCGGAGCGGATGGGATGGGATGGGAGCGGCTGGGAGCGGGGCGGCCGCCGCAGGCCGGGCTGCGGGAGCGGGAGCGGTTGCCAGGACGCCGTCACCATGGGAACGCGCTGCCGCCCTGGCGGGGGGAGCCCTTCGCGTCGCCCCCTCCTCGCAGCTATTTCACGGCAGTGCCCGATCCCGGGGAAGCGGGGAGGGACGGGAAGGGCCCCGCAGGCAGCGGCGCTCCCTGCGGCACGGGGGACGAGCGGTGGGGACGGAGCGGGGGCCGTGCCCGCGCCTCCCGCGCCAGCAAACGCCGGCCTCCAGGCAGAAAGTTCGGTGGCGACAAACAGCGGTGACTCTGAGTTTCTGGTGTTGCAAAGGAGCCGAGAGTATGACTGAAATCGTGGGGTTTTCCAGAGCATATATCAAATCCTGTCAGAATACAACATTATTAAAATAAATGACAAATACTAGTCTTGTTTATAAATTTTCCGTGTTACATTTTCAAACAAGAGCTAACATGCAGCTTCAGTAAAACTTCGTATATCACAGCAAATAAGATCCATCTGCTTGCACAGCAGAGGCGTGTCAGCTGAGAGAAAGTATTACTGGAAAAACAAAATCCACAGAGGGTGTGTCTGCCTTCACTTTTGTTTCCTGCTTGTGACATTCCTTGGACTTTGGTACAATCACCTCGGGTACACAAAGTGCAAGTAAAATCTGAGAAGAATTTACTGCACCAGGTCACTCAGAAATAGCAGATTGTCTCTGATTTTAGTTAAAATCCATGCAACAGCCCATACTGTTGTATAGGAAAACCATTGCAGGACTAGGGATCTGGTACATGTGAAAGATAAAAGGATTATACCATGCACCCTCTATTGTAAAAAGCAAGATGGACTCTGAATCCACACTGTGATTGACCTATTTATTTTAAAGTAATTCCCACATCAAAGGATCAGGCCAGAGAGAAAACATGCCATAGAGTGCTTTGAAAACTATGAAGTGAGAGTCATAAGACTGGAGGATAATTCAGCTTAGAGTGAACCTCAGGAGAACCCTTGTCCAACCTCCTGCTCCAAGTGAGGTGATTGACGAGGCCAAATTCAGTTGTTGAGGGTTTTACCCAGCCTATCCTTGAAAACCTCCAAGGATGGTGACTGTCCAGCTTTGGTGGACAGCCTGTTCTCATGCTTGTTGTCTGCTGAGGAAAGAACGTTTTCTTTATACCTAGTCTGAACCTCTCTTGTTTACATTTACATTGTCATCTTCCTACCATGTGCACTACGAAGAGTCTGAATTTGCCATCTTGATGACTTCATCATAGATACTGGAGGGCCCTGCCAGGTCCCCCAAAGTCTGCTTCAATCAGGCTGAGCAAGCCCTCCATCCTCATGGATCCAGCTTCCAACCATCTCACTGGCCTCTGCTGAACTTGCTCTAGCTTACTGATGTACACAGATGTATTTCCTGACCTGGTGAATAACTAGACTAACTACATGTCCCTGTGTAGTTTTTGTGCACCTGTCTAGTGGTTTTTCCTTGCTAAAGGACTGCTCAAGACATCCAGTGTTTTCTTGAGTATGCATGTCTGCAGAGTAGGGCTTGAAACAAATTGTTAGTTAAAGCAAATGGATGGAAGTTATCTTAATTTAAAAACATAGCATTTGTACCTCATACTGCAGACTTGAGAATAACATTAAAATGTACCTCCATGCTCAGCTCTCAGCCTGCTTTCTCCCTCTGGCCCTTCTCTGCCAACAGTGGAAGCCAAGAGATAGGGACGGGACATACCAATTCTTTTCTGCTCTTACACTCTTTCCAAGGCATCCACACCACCAGGATCTGAGGTGAATGATCTTTTGGTTAGAGACATATGGATGCTCTTTTCATCTGGTGTTATCAGAGATCTTTTTTTTTTTTTTTGTACTTGTATCACTTTCTTGATGTTTCTAACTAAAGCAGTATACTAAACTATTGTATTTTATATCATTACATCTTCAGTGAAATTCATACTGAACATACAGATTTATTTTCTTAAAAGCAAATTCATATCACAATCTTTTTATCAAGGCACAACATCAAGAATATTAGTTTATTTTGGAGTCTTCAACTGTCTCACTCATTAATTGAGCCCCACTAAAATAATCACAGAACTACAGAACAGATCAATTTAGGCTGGAAGGGACCTCAGAGGGAATGTGGTCCAAGTCCCTGCTCAGATCAAGGCTAATTTTGATGTTGAATGAGGCTGACCATCATAACATAAAGTTTTCATCTTAAAAGCTTGTGTAATGTTGCAAAAAATATCCCTCTGAGGGAAAAAAAAAATAATCCTTGTGATTTTGTTGTTGTGAACATACATAGCTTGACTGAATTCAGTCACAGGAACACAGGAGGCAGAACTGTTACCAAGTCCTTGTGGACTTCTTCCAGGTTTACACCAGCCTTGCAAATAACAGCATTATTCATACGTTTTGGTTTGCAGTTGGAGAAAAATTCAACTCCATGAATTCTAAGTATCTCTTACATCTCAGGCTTCTCTTAATCAGATCCAGAGTGACAGAGACACATGCTATTTTTCCTCAAAAAGCCTCAAATAAAGCAGTGGAGTAAAAGGGCTGGTGACTTTGTTGCTGTATTTTTTATTCCAGTGGTACTTTGGATGGACATAATCCATCCAAGAAATCTTATTAGGCACAGAGAGTTAAAGAAAACTAAAACTGTTATAGTATTTTCCAACCTATTCTAATCACTGAAGTGATTTCAATGCATTTTAAGTCATAAAATTCTGCCTTTGTTTTATACATGCTATTTTGCTTCTCCCTCCCTATATTTCACAAGAATAAATTTCTGAATCCATTTCTTATTTCCTGTAAGTAGAATTCTACGTGCTCCAAGTGTAACTGAAGGCAGAGTGTAACCATCCGCATTTTAGAAGAAAATGTTACAATTCTTAAGTGTCTGTTTATTCTTTGGAAGGCAAATAAACTACACTGAATTTTTAAACTTTTCTTAATCTAATTTTTTTTTCTATTACACAAGTCCTTCATCTTTGTAAGAAATACCAGATTATGTGGTTTTCTAACTAAAAGAATGATGTGTTGTTAAGGGTATTAAGCCTTATTTTAATAGCCTTCAAGCATTAATTAAATTATTCTGGTCAACAGAAGATAAATATGTGACTTACAAAACTTATTTCAATTATAGTCTTTAAATAAGAGAAAAGTACTAATACCTTCCCCCCACCTTTTCTATCATTTTTATCCAGTTAGAAAGCAGTCAGAGCAGTGCTTATTTCATTGCAATTTCTAATCTTTTCTAGATTCACTGACTTCTCATAAGAGTTTCTTTCTGAAGCCAAAATGATGTTTTTAGAACGGAGAGCAAGGGAAAGCTTTGTTCTGTGGCTTTTCTAGAGTTAAATACCTTGTTCTTTTTTCAGTCAGTTTAGTCTTTCCACAGTTTGGCACCAGGCTGGTCCCTGTTTGGGGCTGGCACACAGTGTCACTCAGGCATGTGTGAGTTGCCAGCTGCACCATGTGGTCACTTTAATAAGTGCTGAGCCTGGAACAACCCCTGCAAGTCCCAAATGCTAAGCTAATAAACCTCCTGAGGCATGGAAGTGAAGCTTGTCCTTAAATATTTTCCCAAAGCTTAGCACCAGTGATCAATATCAGGAGAATCAAGCAGAGCAACTGTTTGCAGCTAGAAAATATCCTCAAAATAATTCTTGATGTTAGCAGTTATGTGCATGAGCTGTAGGTGTTACTAACCAGACAGACTGTCAGACAATACGTGCGCTGAAAAAAACTGATGGCAGTTCTTGATACAGGGAATTTTTCTTAAATCTTTTTAAGTTAGGTCTTTGAAGGGTATCCTGTCCATAACAATGTTTTGATAGAAATGCTATCACTTCGAAGTTTTGTGCATCATTTAAAAGTACAGGGGTTCCTCTTTACTCTGCTAGAACTCATCAGTATGAAGATGTGAGTTCTGCCTTTCTCAGAGATGAATTGTACATTCTTGGCTGGAGGAGCCCAGGCATGCAGACCATTCAGGCACACCACCACTGACATTCAAGGGGAAATGCTTTCCCCTGCTTCTGAGCAAGGATGTTGAATAAGTATCATTCAGTTATTACAGGCAGCTTGGGAATTAGATGTTTATCATTAAAATAAATAGAATGTTTAAAAGCATGAAAAGAGTTTATTGTGGGTTAGACAGTGCTTGGTCCACCCAGTGCTCAGCAAAGGTTCATGCAGATGCACACCACTGGTTCTTTCAGCTCCAGAAATTTTGTTCAAAGTCATCTTGTAGTCCATGTAGACTAGATGGATCCAGTAGCAAACATTCATTTCAGTGAACTCAGGAGCAGTTTCTCAACTAGCTGGCCAGTGTGGATGCACTTTAAACTGTTCTTCCACAGCCCTGTTTTTCCTTATTCATAACTTGTTATAAAGATGTTTCTATGTATGTAAACACACATATATACAAATATACATGTCTTTAGAAAATTTACCTGTACATTAAACAGACCCACATCCAAAGCAAATAGAAAAAACTATAAAAACTGTATTGATTTTCTATCTTCTGTTGGCCCAATATGCATACACTCTCTGGAGTGCCCAATATACATACTCTCTCTTGCAGGACTATTCTCACTGCTTTTTATCAGCTTCATAATTTTATTTAACATTTCCATGTTCAAATGAAATAGTAGGCAAATTATTTTTGTCCTATTTCTGTAAAACAGCTGTATTCACCTTCTGTAGAGAATCAAAGTGTGAAACTTATCTCCTGTGAAGTTCTGTGCACTATTAGCACTATGAGATATATTTTTGCTTCAACAGCTGTTGGCAGGTCGTATTTGCCACCCAGCTATTTTCTCAATGAAAATATTCCCTACCTCTCCTGTGAATGTCAGCCAACATCCAAGCAATCCACCACGGAAATCCCACGCTTCACATGATCAGTAATTATACAGTGCAAGCCCAGTTGAGCCGAGAAGTTGTTTGTTTATTCTTCAAAACCAAGGATGAAACATGCCCAAAGGACTGTTGTGTTTCATCCGAACCACGAAAGTCTGTGGGACATCAGAGGGGGCAGGTAGCTGAAGTTTCGTCCCATTTCTGTATTGTGCACATCAGGGTGGTTTGAGTTTGTAGCACATGATCAGTCAAGTGGTTAATGTCTGCACCCCATCACATCTGTCCTGCAGTCACATCGGTGAGGACAAAGCCACGTGCTGAACAGCACTGTCCTTCCTCTGCACTGGCAGATCTGGCTGCACAACCTGTGCCTGGCTCAGAGCTGCCACAGCAGTGTTCTCCTCCAAAGTGAATCTGCTTATGCCTGATCTCTAAATTAGTGTGGACACGAGTCTTTATTTTGTTCATAAAAACCATGAAAATCAAATACATATATTGTATACAAAATATTGCCTGTTTTTTCTAGTAACTGCATTACTTTTTAATCAGAAATAAACTAAATTCCAGTACAATCTATTGATGAAAGCCAGGATCTTGACCCATTAGGAGTGGTTTTCAAAGTGGTTTGGAAGCAGTATCAACGTATGACTAGGGGTCTGGCTGTTGTTTTGATTGTTACATTATGTTATTTCCATTTTATTTATATTCTGCCTTAGAAGTGGCGATAGAAACCCATTAGAGCCAACAGCAGGGCTTCAAGCCTGAGGTGAAACGTTTGTTAACAGGACTACAGTAGTCAGCTTCGGGCGGGTTTACTGGTTCGATCGCCTGGAAAGCGCAGCCCTTGGAAGTTGTACTGGTTGTGTTCTGGTCAGAACGAGCTGAGCAACGTGGAGCAGATGCCGGCTGCCTGCAGGCGCCTGGGTTGTTTCGCGTCTGTGAGATGCCCGTAGGTCTTGTTTCAGCATCCACTGGGACAGTACGATGCATCTTGGTAACAAGATGCATCGTACTTTCCCAGTGTTTGCAGGGATTAGCAAGCACCTTAATTCTGCGGGTACGCGGGAGGAGGGCAGCGCGCACAGCACGCCTGCGGGGGTCCGGCTGCCCCCGCCGGCTGAAGGCCTGTCCGTGCCGTGCGGCGGGTGCTCGTCCCGGTGTTTGTCCCGACGCTTGTCCCGGGGTGCTCCAGGGGCAGCGGCCGCCCGGGCCCTGGGCCGGAGCTCGCGCGCCGGGATTCCCTCAGGGAATGACGTCCCGGCGCGCGGCCATTGGCTGCACCGCGGCGAGTTCTCCATTTATGGACACATCGCCGGCACGGGGCAGCCCCGCTGCCGCTCGTCCCCTCCGGTGCCCTTCCCGCGCCGCCCGGCCCCGGCCCGGGCCCCTGCCCGGGCCCCTGCCCCTGCCCCGCGCCGTTCCCGGCCCCGCCCCGCCCCGCCCG